>WOGP01002814.1:0-16091 GCA_015342065.1 Leptinotarsa undecemlineata | reverse complement strand
TTTGTCAGTGAACATTGCCGTTTAAAAAATATGTAAATTCGTCACTAAAACAAATATTGTGGAGATAGGTCGGATGCCTTGCAATGGTTTCTGTAATGATTTTGCAGAATTCTTTTCTTCGATCAGGGTCATCTTCAGTAAACTGGTGTACCATTGTAATTTTGTATGGATGATACCTATTCCTCTTCAAAAGTCTGCACACAGTAGAAGGAGACTCCTCATGAACATTCGCGACGGAATAAGTAAATTGTTCAGGATTTACTACCATCTCACCAATTATTTGCACTTGCTGTTCTTCCGGAATGGACGGATGACCTGGGGGCTTTTTGTTGTGTACACTACCGGTAGTTGTGACTTTGGATACAAGTTCCCACTAATATTTTCTACAGATAGGACGATTCAGAAAACGTACATTAAAAATCCTTTCGGTCTTGTAAAATTTACGCGTCGCACCGTGAATAAAAATTGCTTAAATTTTCTCTTCCAATGGACGAGAATTGACCATTTAAGAGAATAAATAAAAAATAACTAAACAAACCTCATCGGGTTGTTGGAATTGCCATATGGCAGATAAAAAGGAATATTTCTAGAAAAATCGATATTAAATGTGTTTGTCCTCAGGAAATTATTAAATATTTCGCCATTTTGCAGTAGGTGAAGATGTTGACTTCATATTCTAGGGTTGTGAAGTATTCGTCAGGATCTTCAAAATGATGTGTCACAAGACCCCTTTCTATTTAATTTTTTTCCAGATGGTGCCCAGTCGCCATCTTGAAAGTTTCATCAGTCAATTTCAGTTCAAAATAGAGTATTCATGCATTTATTTCATTATCCCAAATTTCACATTTTTGAGTTGACCCTTTCAAAAAATAAACGGGGAGGGGGGCATTAAAGAAATACACTGCATAACTAGTAAATATCGAGGTGATTTTATTCCCATTGGACTTTTTTCTGAAATTTCCGAAAATTGGAACTTTTTCCGAATCGTTCAATGTCATACAATGCAGGTAATGCACGTTAACACGAGTATTGTGGAATCTGTACAAGATCAGTCGATCAATAAATATTAAAATAGTGGTCTAACTATTTCTGATAATAATATTGACTCGCAGAAAAATTATGTCGTGTTACTTACGTTTGAAAGTTTTTTCTATAATATAACACTGAGTCGTGTAGAAAAATATCAATTCGATTGACTTAATCTTTTCGATACAAAAAATATCGTTTAAAACTATTTCAATGTACAGATCCCCGCAACTTGTTCTATTGCTTTTAATAGTGCATCAATAAATTCCCTACTATTATGCATGAACATGATTACTTTTCTTGTATAAATAGAGATATACATGAACTCTGTAATAATAAATTCTGTATTGATCACTTATTCATCAATATAAAAATAGTCTCGATAAAATTCACCCTATGATATTGAAATCTTGTCTTACTGATCACCACTCGCAAATTTTGCTACAGTTGACTGTATGATTTTCAATATAAAGGGTTTTACAAAAACCGCGACACGTGTTTTGCTATACAATAGCTTTTTCAAGCAGAAATATAATAATTGATAAGTTGCAGAATCACATAACCTACATCTTTAAATTTTCACAGCTTCAGAATTTTCAATTGATGCCTTCAGATCTGTTCCATACTCAATGAAAAATAATATAAAAGAAACGTCGGTCGGTAGCCAGGCGATTCAACGCGGATGCTTTGTTCACTCACTCGAAATGACAGCCATGTTGGTCGGTGGTTCAAGCCCCAGGCTGAACGTTCGATTTTCACTTACTATCGCCCAACCCGTGTTAGGAATCACACGTTAAAAGGTAAGACCTCGTTAATCCTTAGCTCGCACAAGTTTCGACTTCCGAGGGTTGTAGTTCGTAGGGGTGTGATAGCTGGTTAACGAAAAAACATATTTTAAACAGATTTTTTCAAACAGATGTTCAACAACAAAGGGGGGCTTGTGACTCAAGAATCTTTTTGGTTTATTTCTATACTCGTTTGTTATGTAGGTACTAGAGCCCAAACACAACGTATTTATGATTCAACATCAGACAGTGCTGTTTTGACCCGCTATAGGTCTTATCAGTGTTATTAGGCTACCACAAAAACGTTGCGGGACTCAACAGTCCTTAAAGAACAAGCCGAAAAAAGTAAGGACGGTGACCCAGACACCATCTATAAGATCGACAGACAACTCAATCCTCAAATATCCAAATAAACGAGGCTCCCCAAGGCGGTCGCTTGCGAAGCCAAGCTTTGATATCAATCGCTGAAGAGATTCTTCAACTGTTTTTTCACTACAGCTTTCACTGTAAGACAAACTAGTTATGATCTAGAACTTGGCAATACATTTAGGTACGCCACCCTATATCCTAGTATGTAATCCGATTGCGCTA
This sequence comes from Leptinotarsa undecemlineata, assembly GCA_015342065.1. Taxonomy (NCBI): domain Eukaryota; kingdom Metazoa; phylum Arthropoda; class Insecta; order Coleoptera; family Chrysomelidae; genus Leptinotarsa; species Leptinotarsa undecemlineata. The sequence goes on along the minus strand of WOGP01002814.1, from coordinate 13,689 downwards.
TGTAATATACTACCTATCGGGAGCTAATAATCTAATGAAAAACAAATATCTGATTAATGTTTTAGTGGGGTATATGTTTACATGACAATTAACAACATTGCGTACAATCTTGAGAGCGCATATCTTTACATTTTTAAACAAGATTAGATAAAAATCTAATAATGGAGTTACAATTGTAAAGAATAGTCCATTTGGTGATACCTGACGGATTCGTTTCACGGTGACGGTGTTTTTAGATATAAGCTGAGAATAAACGAAAAATGATAAATAATGAATATAATAAAATTGAATACATTGATGGTGTTAACGAAGAGGAAGTACTCAGGTGAGTGAAGCAAAATATCGATAATTTGCCCTTTTTTGCAGAAACGCACTAGACCGATGGGTTTAATATATACAGTGTGTAAAAGCCAAATGGAATAAACCCATTATTTCAGTTACGGTACATATTTTAACAAAATCCCGAAACATGTCAAATTCAAATTATAATTTGACATACTTCAACGGAAAAATGCTACCTCTACCTTCAACCCCCGTCGAATGTCAGGTACAACCCCCAGTTTTTTAAATAGGAAGTATAGACTTGTGATATATCGTTTGAAAGGTATTTTCATTCTCTATTCAAAAATGGTTTTGCTTTCAAGTTTATTGCAACAATTAAAATAAAATAAATTAAAATAATGTGGTGACCGAAAATCGATGAAATACACTCAAAACTTATTGCAATATACTCAGAACTTATTTCATGTTGAGGTATTGATAATAAGAAAGTGAGCAAAAACCATAGCAATGTTCTTTTCGATGGTATCCTTTAAAAAAACTGTAATAATTTCCGTTGCAACGTTAGTTTGAAACGTCTTGTCAACTTGTTTTGTATGTTTCAACATTAGTTGTCAGCATTTCAATGTCAGTTCAAAGTTCATCAACTTGAAGTCTGACAAATGTTAGATTAACGGAAATGCATGAAATAACAGTTTTACAAATAATTGGTTATGGAGATAAAACCCGAACACAAAATGAAGTAGCTCGCCTATTTCAGGAGACATTTTCGCGAGCTTCATCATGTGGCGCAGATAAATAAAGCAGCTGCCAATCCAATGAGTGATGAATTCAAATTCGATGTGATGCTTTAGTTTGAGGAACACCTACATACATAGAGTAAACAGGCATCCATAATATTCAGTGTTATCCATACATCGACAGTAAACATATTAAAAGAAAATGAAATGCATCTCTATCAAATTATACCTACTCAGGAGCTAATGGAGGACGATTTTGATAGAAGTACTTTAATTTTTTAATTTTGGAAATGTTGGATAACAGTATCATCCTATTAGAAGACGTTATGTTTTCTGATAAGTGTACTTTGTCTCTTAACGGCCAGGCTAATCGGCAAAATTGCCATTACTGGTCAACGGAAAATCCTCACTGGATGAGAGAAGAACACACGCAATACCCTGAAAAGGTTAATATTTGGGTAGGGATTGTAGGAAATCATATCACTGGTCCCTTTTTCATTGAGGGCAACTTGAATGGCGATAATTATTTGGCACTACTTCAAAATGATGTTGTAGATACTTTCGTTGGTCAATTAAAATCCACAATGAAGTGCACACATTGTGAACACTCATCTGTAACCTTCGATTCTTTCTGGGATTTGTCACTCCCCATACCACAAAGAACTGGCCAATTGAGTTTATCACAGTGCTTGGATTTCTTCACAAGAGAGAAAACTTTGGATGGATATGAAAAACTAACATGTTCAAGTTGCAAGGAAAGAAGAAAATTCACAAAGTTTCTATCGATCCATAAGTTTCCCCGTATTTTAGTCATTCATTTTAAAATATTTTCTCTAACAGAAAGCTTTAAAAGCAAGTTGTCATCGTTGCCATCGAATTTCCTCTAGATGGATTAGATATGAACAATTATGCAGGAGATAATGTGACTCCTTGTCGCTATAATCTATATGCACTTTCGAATCACAGTGGGTCTACTACAGCAAACATTATACCTACAGCATTCTGCAGACATCCTTATACTGCCACGTGGCACGAATACAATGATTCACACATGTCACCAATTTCACCAAAATCGCTTGTGAGTGGAGATGCATACATCTTTTTTTGTGAAAAAGAGGAAACGAGTTTTGAAAAGTTATTTTTGAACTGTTGATTTGAATGTTATAATGAATATATTTTTATAGTTTTTTTCCTAAATCATGTACCTGAAATGAATTTTGAATTCTTCATCTGAATAACGATGAATTACATTATCATAATCAATAATACATGGCCTAAGTTTTCGATTCCCACGATTATAATTTATTGAAGTTGCAATCCACTCTTCATCTGAACTACTTTATGGAGCACCATTGTGACGCATTGACAAATATTCAATTACCATAAAAGACATTTTTATTGCATTCAAATATAATTTGTTTAATAACTTCACTGAAATATATAAAAAATTAAATTATACTTCCTTTTTTAATATAAACTCAATTATTGAAACTTACTGTTGAGGCTTACCTGACCTACTTGAAACTTCTTTAGTTTTTCAACCTCGCCATTTGTAGTATTTACATGAACGCTCAAAACACTCCATAATACATTCCAATTGAGTTTACGACAGTAACACTTGCAAGCAAGTGAAACGAAAAAAACTGCGGTCGTGATCGTTGTAAACGCTTACTGGAACGCATTATAAATCTTCGTAATGCTTCAAATCTGTCTTCTGGAATAACTCGTATCATTAAAAGCATATATGAAAGAATCGAAGAGTTTTATATTAAAGTGTATACTATTAAAATTCTTGCAAAGCGCTTTCGACTTTCGTCATCATCAGTGCTCACTTGTCAGGCAACAGGAAGTATCAAGATACTTACTTATCTTGTTGCCATGGTAACTTAAAATGTGCGTTCTTAAAAGTTGGACTCAAACGCTCTGAGCCAAACTATAAGTTAACAAAATACAGCACCAATAAATAAAAGTCATTTTGTACCTAATCATCAAATATGACATCTCCAGAACTTGTTATCAATCATATGAAAAAACCTTTGTTACATTTTATTGTTACACTTTATTACCTCGTTTTGTCAATGAAAAACTAATATTCTTGGACAATAAAGTATACTTACCTATCTATGTCTTTTCTCTAATCACCTGGAAAGCTATTCATCACAGGGAACGAACTGGTATTCTTGTCACTTGAACGTATTCACAGACCTGATATTTGATTGTTACTTACAGTGCAATGAGTGGGTTGAGGCTTATATTTGGATCTATGTGATGATCGCAGATCAAGGAAACGTTCGCACATGAACAATTGGCAGGAATGTGAGTGACACAAGAATAGGTCCCCTTCTTTGCGATCTCCTTGAATTGTGTCATAAGATATTACTTCGGGGAATGATTTGACTTGGAGGAGAAACCTTATAGTACACTTGTAAAGTTCTTCCTTCTATTCCCCCTCGACAGTTTGAGAACATGACCCGTTTGTAACTACTGATAAAATCACCCTTTCATTATTACTCATTAGTTTTAACTTCACTTGTTTTTTGTATTGTTTATTATTGAATTTGAAAATCAACCTATCCTGCTTCATTAAGTTCAGAATGTTTCACGTTGAAACAAGTCACAGCCTCGCAGGTTTTTCCTGACAATAATAAATTGATCCAAGTCGATTTCAAACAGGATTTGTTTTGTCAAGAAAACAAAATGAAAAATACTTCAAATTATATAATCGAATGCATTTTACAACTGCCTGTTTCATATTTCCCGATAAGTTAAATTAAGTTATTTCACGTTGCAAAATGAAATGGATAATTAAAAGTTAGGAAGGTATACAGGCAGTTTTTTTCAGCTGATCCTACTATTGTTATCTTCAAGATCTACAAGGTCAGTTAAATTTTTCTATTTTGGGGAACTAGAATAATCTCTTTTTAGATCGAGAATATCATTGGTTGTTTTTGAGAAATTGGCCATAAAATAGAATTGTCAAATTTAGTTTGTCAGGTAGCGGCAAAAAAACGAAATTCGACAATTCTAGTTTTTGTCAAATAATACAAAAACAACCATCGATAATCTCGATTTCAAAAGTGATTATTATAGTTCCCCAAAATAGGAAACATTTGTTCAATTTAACCGACCTTGTAGGTATTTCCTTTCTGAAAGACGAAATTGGAATCAGCCTAATAAAATGATCTGTATAATAAAAAAAAATATTTAAAAAAATCACTTTTTGTATCATCACTCATTGAAATAACAAACGTATTTTTTTATTTAAATCAAGAACCAAAGAATAGGAAACAAAATTTTTTTTTTTTAATTTACGAAACTTAAATTTTGAAATTCTCACATGAATGCACAAATTTGTTCTAATTCAACTGTCTCCATTTCTCCTATAGTTTCTGAGATCCCAATGGTGAAAATCGAATTTGAAATACCTGTATAGTGATAAAAACACCTCAACTGTGTTAGCTGTTCAATTATTATATTAGTATTATCTATAATTTCTTCCAGAAACGGCTAGAAAAACATGGGTGAATATGTGACTTATGTTCATTAATGAACATGGTCACACTTGCAGCCTCTTTTATGACAATAAATTATGCTTCATATAATTTTCAGCACTGGTACGTTTATCTCTTACCTGATATATAATACAGAAATGAAAACCATATAAATATTCTTTTATTTGCCAGCTTATCAATAAATGCAGAATAAAATGAAAGAAGAATGCAATTATCGCCTTTTATTTTTACGCTTCTGCTGACTCTTTTTCTGTTGATGTGGAGGTTTAACTTTGGGAGACGGTTCAACTGTTGATCCAGTGGTATCTGAAGATTCGTCTACATATTTTGAAAAATCACTGAAAAGAGTTCGTATATTAATATCTTTGTTAAAAGTGACCAACGAACCACCTACTATTGTTCAGCCTGTCCAGAAGCAGTGCCCTGTGAACCTTTGATAACCTCTTTTGTTCTACGGTCCCTTTTCTTGCGATAACCAGTTCTTTCATACTTTGGTAGCCATCGTTCTGGGTCGGGTTGTACACTAGCATCATAATTTTTGGGCAACTTTCCTTTTCTTTTTTTATGTTTCCTATTTTTTTTTGCAGAATCTTCACGAGGAGTACTACAAAAATAATATTGTATTTGTAAACTTCAATAGAAAAACTTGGCATTTCTGCAAGAGTGTTTTGAGGCTGTACCTTGGTAAAGACTCTAGTTTTACAGTTGATGGTTTCTTCGAGCTCACTGTGGTTACTGATAGTGTTTCTATGCTTTCCATATCAACATCTCTAGCTAACTCTTCAACAGGAATCAACAATTTACTGAGTTTAACAGCTCTTGGTACATCAAACTATAGGGAAAAATTTGCATTATTGAAAAATATTGATCCAATATATCAAATCCTTAATTTGATAAAACAAATTTCAGTGAAGAACAACTTCAACGCGAACATAATTCACATCCTTAACAAAAAACTATTCAGGCTATTATCCAAGTATACCCTCACATTAAAATAATATCGACACCTACAAAATAAAAAGACTGCTTACTAAACAGGTCATTAACATAGTCTATAAGACTGTTAAAACCTTATTAGGTAGACATATAAAGAACAAGTCAAATATTTTATCTAGGAAGAACCTCTAGAAATTTCAAAATGAGATTTTCAGAATACAAAACGGGTATTAAGATAAAAAAGATTAATGCTCGCCACCTTTTAGAAAATTTTGTCATGAACTACGACATATTACCTGAAAGAAATAAACAACAAAAAATGCCTCTGCTTTCTGGAAACCAATAAACAGAAATAATAAAATTTCTCATTGAACGATTATCAAGAAGTCATTCAACTTATTTTCATAAAATTCTGAGAATTAATTTTCATTACCTACTTTGTTTGAATTTTACCAGGATACCTAAAACTAATATTTTATGGAATTAACTTTTTCTTAAAACCTTCCTGTTTACCTAGAATTACCACTAATAATCTTTGAAGTGTATTCATTCATTCATTCATTCATTGAGCAACTTAGTCAGAAAACAAAAATAATCGACACAACCCAACACAATTGATACTACTACCAATAACTTTAGACAATATATCAGATCGACTTCAATATTATGTATTCATTCAAAATAGAACTTCCACTCTTCAAAATATACTTCCACGAATTGAAGATCTTTTGGTCTGCCTACCAAAAGTCAAATCAAAACCAACAAGTCTTTGTTTTTGTTAGTGTACTGTGTGATATCCACTGCAGTATTAATATAATCTGTAACATGCTGGTTGTAACAATTTCAGGTGAATTTGGAAATACGATAAAAGTGATGAAAATTTTAAAATAATATATCTCATTCTTATGACCAAAATTTTTGAATGAACAATCAATACATAACAAAATTGTTGACATCTGTTTCTTCTATCAGATGGTCTCTCTATGTTTCTGATAGCACATTCACTAGTTATTTTCACCTTCAATATACTTCATTTCTCTTTTTAGATATTCACGAAAAATTGCTTCATTCTATTCGAATGTTCTTCGCCTTTCTCACTTATCACTCTCTATATCTCTATTTCGTAATCAACAGTGTTTCTTATAATCAAGTGTCCACACTTTCTCTCTCAACGTAGTAACATATTGGTGTTTCATGTGACTTGATGATTTTAGCTGGTTTCCATAAACAATTTTCTTTCAACATCACATTTATTCTAGCACCCTCATAAAAATATAACTTATCATCTTCACGGATTTTTTATGAAAACCTACTGCCTAATTTGTTAATTCACTACTTCAGATTTTGAAAGAATATTGCTGAAGTGTTCTTAACCTTCTGTTAATAATATGTGTGTATTAAGATATTCTAGTAAACCTGTGTATGGAATCTTCTCAAATGATAATTCCTTCAAATTTAATTGTAATCCTGTAATTTTCTTAGTTTTTATATTGAAGTACCAAACGTTTCGTCTAGTACCGCGGCAGACATCATCAGTGGTATGTGCGTTGACTGTGAGAACAAAGCTTATATCTCGATAAATTGATAGATGTAGCCGTTTCTACGTGGTAGGAAATCATAATGAATTGAAAATTTCGATGTATTTCACCACTTTTATTTGTAACTAACGTTACTGCAGTTTCGTCCTATAAGGACATTTTCAAACTTATACTAATAATAATAATAAGGTTTATTTGGATAAAATTCAACATTATATCTTATAAACTATGTAAAACAAATAAACAAGGAGAGAAACCGTAAAGCCATTGGCTGTCCGCGGTGAGGGTGGTTTATTAATAGTTATTTAATTCCTTAAGTATTTTAAATTAAAATTATACATTAAACGATACAATACTTACAGTATCTTTACTCAAAAATTGCATGTCACAGAAAAAACTCAAGAGAGCTCTCTTGTTTGGAAATGAGTGGGGAATTCAAAAATAATGTATAAGTTTGAAAATGTCCTTATAGGACGAAACTGTAAGTAACGTTAGTTACAAACAAAACTGGTAAAAACTTCGAAAGTTTCAATTTTCTTTTCTTCCTTATATCTCGAAGTCTCAGCAATGACTGAGACTTAGCTTCTACCTAATCACAGGTATTATGACATACAGCGAAACACGTGTCGCGGTTTTATATAGTTTCAAGTGGAAATCTCACAATAAAGTGTTTATTGGATTTTCATCAACGGTCAGTTCTATCATATATTTCAGGTAAAACTCTCAATCATTAGATATGAAGAAGGTTATATGATTCAAACTCTAAATTTATACAGGGTGTTCCTTAATGATATGCGAATATTGAAGAGTGTAATTCTACATGAAAAAATAATGATAAGTGCTATATAAATTATTGTTAAAATATTTTTCGTCAGGAAAATACGAGGTGTTGAAGTTTTGGAAAAAATGGAAATTATTTATGATTTCCGAAACAATATGGGATATTTAATTGATATTTGATGAGCACTCACAGTTGATAACAGTCTATATTATTCAATAAAAAAAATATTTGCAACTTCAACAATTCGTGTTAAAAAGTCGTCTTAATTTTTTTTCCCTACAATACGTTGTTTTTAAATTCCTTAATTCAACAGTGGCATGCGTTCAGCTATTAACTTCAATCTTTTCTAACGGAACATTGAATGTTTGTTCCCATGTTACCAAATCAAAATTATTCTTGAATTCCCCGCTCAATTCTAAACAAGATAACTCTCTTGAGTTTTTTCTGTAACATGCAATTTTTAAATAAAGATATTGTATTGTCCAAAAATTATTGAAGTACTGTAATCAATTCGATCTTACTTCAGCTTTTGAAATCTATTCGCTGTGAAATATCTTCTTCATTATTACGTTTCTACACTTCAATACAAATCAATAATAATGAATTATTCGAATTCGGAATTGTATATATGCATTAAGTATATGATCTAGCTGACGGTAATGGAGAGCAAGCTAGATGCATTTATCACCACATATATCCAAACCGTACTTTGCCAGATAGTTGAACCTTTTCCAATATTCATCATCGTCATGATGGTGCACCAGCATATTTTAGTGTAGTGTTTCGCAATTATTAGCAAACGGTTTACGGTTTGTATTGGCCGCAGTGGGCTTCAAGAATGGCCAATAAGGTCTACAGGCCTCGATAGTTTAAATTTATTTTTATGGGACAACTAAAGACGCTAAATAGAATAAAAAATATGCCTGGGATTTTTCATCGAGTGCGAAATTACATAAGAAGGAGAGCATAAGCATGCATATTAAGTGAAGGGAGACATTTCCAACAATTTTACTAACAATAGTTACAAGTTAGTTATGTTTGAGTTGTTAGTTGTAATGTGTTTGATTTTTCAATTAGATTAATATAATTTTAGTTTTGTTAACGGGTTTTTCAATCAAAGAGGGCGCAACAGAAATAAACTCTCGTTTAAAATTAATAGGGGGGTTTAATATACCGGTAGAAAATATCCAAGTTAATAGCCGAGATATTGCCACTGTTGAATTGAAGAATTGTTTTTTACTTAAGAGGATTTTTTCATCTCAAATTTAAGGAGGAGTTCAGAAATAAAATTAATTTCAGAAAAATCCATAGGTCTATAATTTTTTTTCAGAAATATCGATGTCAATTCCCATACTCACGCCACCATTAAAGTTGAAAATTATTTTTTTATTGAAAGATATAAACTTTTATCAATTATCAATGCTTACCAAATATCACTGGAATATCCCAAATGGTTTTGGAAATATTAAATCATATATTTTTTTTTATAAGAACTTCAACAACTCGTATTTTTTGTAACAGAATACTTTTGGACCATTGTTACATTATTGGACCACAGTTTATATAGCAACCTATCATTATTTTTTCACGTGGATTTATACCCTTGAATATTTGCATATCATTTAGGAACACCCTGTATAAAGCACTAGATAGAATTTACTTGATAAGTATAATTTGGCACATCTGGCGTGAAAATGAATGTATTGAACACAAACACTTTTTTCTCACCAGAACAAAATTGCTTCCTCTCGAAGCGCGTTTCGCTAACCAAATTATCGTCATCAGGTGTCGAAAAACAGCATTTTTGTTTTGGTGAGGAGAAAGTGTATTCAATAGAAAAAGAACTTGGTTAGTGTAGACACACTTGAGAAAGCTAGTGTATAATGAAACATGTGTTAATTGGATACCTTAAGGATATTTATCACGTATCGGTCAATTCCATCATATACTGGAATTAAATATTTAATACTTCTGTGTCTTTATTTATTTTTTTACTAGAATATTTTCTTTTTACTAGTAATAGTTATTAAAAATAAATAATTTGAAGAAAATGTATTTCTATCAGCAAATAGAGTTTCTGTTACAGATGACAAATATTATAAAAATCAGGCACAGACTGAACCATTTTGAGGTTGAAATATTTCAGACAGTTTGTCTTGTGAAGTTCATAATTATAATTAAAAGAGAGTTCAAAAAAGATTGTGAATTTTATTTATGAATTTATTGAAAAATGCAATGAACCTGTTTTCCGAATAAATTACAATATTGACAATTACCCGAGTTACAATAATTATTCAATGTAAAATTCAAAATATTTACCTCTGGCAAATGACTGCAAGAAAACAACTACTCTGCCAGCTGACATCAAAATAAATTTCAAAATTCAATACAAATACTACAATGCCAATATATTTTAATCTTCTGAACTACAAGAAAAAAAATGGTCATCAATGAAAAATTGACGCGAACTTAACTCTGTCATTATTTCATAATATTTTAATTGAAAAAAAGTCCACCGTACCCATACAATAAAATACAATTTCAATCAGATGTACAAATTTGAATATCAAGTTGAAAGGTTTACTTTCACCTTCTCTCCACCTCACTGTCCTCTATCGCCATTTTTCAGTTATAATATATATAATTTATACAATATATGGTTTTCGATAGTCGATTTTCTCAGTCAGTAATTAAATAAAGTTATCCATTCTCTGTCAACTGACCTCGAACAAGATTATAAGCTACACAGTTGACTTGAATAGGATCTATCAATTGAAATGTACATTTTTTAAAAATATTTTTTTCTGTGATTTTCTTTATTTTACATGTTGCTCTTTCTCTTTTGAGGCTGTAGCTCAACAGCTACTCTCAGGTACATGTTGTTTTCAGTTTCATTTGTAGTTTATGTTATTATTATTAGCAAAAGATAATATGCTGTAATTTTGTTTGGAAGCTACAAATAGAAGTATTATTATTAACATTATTTGATTTTATTTCTTTCCAGCTAGAGGGTGACATTTTCAAAATGTTTTCTTATATAATGAATCGACTTTGTTGAATTTGTATTTTGTTTTATTTCATTCCGATCCTAAATAATTTTAAATATCTGTAATGTGGAAATAATTCCTTGGTGATATGTTTTTTCGATTCATTGGGGTTTTTTTTAAGTTTTTCAATTAAAATTTGAAAGTTCAAGTTTCATCAAGTTTGAATTTTGAAACATTAATAAAATTTTTGCAACTTGCATTGATACTACTTATTTTATGAGTGGAAGAAGAATTCACAAGGATTTTGTAGAAAAAAAATCCTGAAAAACATTATTTAGTACTCGAAAATTTTGATTTCTGTAATTCAGTAAAAAATAGGATTATTTGTTTAAATAAGCAAACTCAGATGACGAATAAAAATTACTTAAATCAATACAGAGATATTTTTCAAGGTGAAAATGAATGAATTTATATTCATAATTATAAAATTCCAAAGCACATTTTTCACATAAAAACTTGAAATTGATAAAACCGTTGAAAAATCAATTAGTGGTTGAAACTTGTAGCACCTACCTGAGAATAAGCAATAACAAGTTGAGCTACCAGTTTTATGTCATCTTTATTGGTTTTAAAGAGCTCTTCCAAACTATTTGCAGCTACTTGAGGCAATCCTTTTCTAATATGGAAGTCTGCTGCTTGTCGCCAGAAATTAGATAAGTCAACTCCTGTCACATTATTTTTCTTGTAGAATGCTACAGTCTTTTCGAAAATTTTTGATGCTGTTTCGTCTTGCCCGATTCCTAAGTATAAAGTAGTAAGTGCTCCCACAATGCCAGGCTTGTAGCTGTCTTCACCCAGGTTTTCTAAGATTTGACACGCTTTCTCTCTATCACCCTAGAATTCTAAGAATTAGTTGTTTTTAATTTTTTATTCGTGATGTATTACCTGCATTAAACAAATTTGAGCAATGCACATATTGATATACAAATTATCATCCTTCGTTTTAGCTTTCTTTAGTAATTCAATTGCAACTTGGACTTTTTCTGCTTTTATCAAATTCAGTGCTCTCAAGACAACAGTTTCTATATGAAACTCAGGCCAACGTTCATCGATCAACTTACAAGCCCTCTCACACTGGTCGGTCTGATTGATGTAATAGTTGAAAATAGCATTATTTAAAGCTATAAACTTTCGTTGTTTTGATGGTAACTTGTATGTCAGCATATCATTCAAGGCTATTTTCATTTTCTTCTTAGAATCAAATAAATTTTGATCCTTGTTTATGCACACCACATTATTACAAGCTACCGCAATTAAAGCAATGTCTTCCAATTTCAGCTTCAAGTTGCTGGAATACAGCTGATGACTTTCTTTTATTCTACCTAACTTTTGATAAACATAGCCGATCTGAATCCTAAAATAGTTGATGTAGTTTTAACTGAAAACAATATACAAATATCATAAATAAGTTATAATTTCAACAATCCAAAATCACACTGTAAAAGAAAAAATAAAAACCAGATTTGATATCATTTTGAAAAGTAATGCAATAACAAATATAAACATGTGGTGGTGAAAATAATTATCATCATCGTACTAAAAGAATTTCATTCAAAAATCGATACATCACACATGGCAAAAAATATCTGAAAAATTTCAGCTTCTCTTTTCTGAATGTTTGTCATGTGTGTCACTTTTTGAGTAACATAAGAAGTTTGAGAGGAAGTAGTGTCTTATCCAAAACTATTAAGTTCAAAATATTCTAATGAGAATGCATTGCTTTTTAATATTATCAAGTATACAGTATATCAAACAGAAGTGTGGCTTATCAAAATAATATTTTTGATTTTAACAAAAAAAATACAGTATGTAAAAGCCAAATGGAATAAAGTCATTATTTCAGTTACTGTACATATTTTTAAAAAATCCCGAAACACGTCTAATGTAAATTATAATTTGACATTCTTCAACGTAAAAATGCCACTCCTACCTTCACCTGCCTTCGAATGACAGGTACAACCCCCATTTTTTTAAATGGAAAGTATAGGTTCGTGATATATAGTTTGAAAATTTTTTTCATTCTCTATTCAAAAATGTTATCGATTTCAAATTTATTGCAATAATTAAGATAAAATAAATTAAAATCATGTGGTTACCAAAATTCGATAAAATACACTCAAACAAAATGTGATGAAAAACGTAATGAAATGTGGAATACGAACTATGGATGTTAACATTAACTTGGTAATGTGGTGGTGCTCCATCCTGCTGGAACCATATGGCATTCCTGGTTCAGGATCTAAATTTGCTAAACTTTGAATAACATCATTTTGAAGTAGTGCCAAATAATTATCGCCATTCAAGTTGTCCTCAAAGAAAAAGGGACCAATGATATAGTTTCCTACAATCCCTGTCCAAACATTAATTTTTTGAGTGTATTGCGTGTGTTTTTCTTTCATCCAGTGAGGATTTTCCGTTGACCAATATCGACAATTTTGCCGATTAGCATGACCGTTAAGAGACAAAGTACACTCATCAGAAAAAATAACGTCTTCTAATTGGATTATATTGTATCCAACATGTCCATCATGTGCTCACAAAAATAAGGTCTTCTATCAAAATCTTCTACCATGAGTTCCTGAGTAGGTATCATTTTATAGGGATGCATTTTATTATCTTTTAACATGTTTACTATCGATGTATAATTACCATTGAATATAACGGATGCCTGTCTACTCAATGTATGTGGGTTTTCCTCAAACTCAAGCATCACATCTAATTTGAGTTCATCACTCATTGCATTGGCACCAACTTTTTTATCTGCCACACATGACCAAGCTAGCTGCTTCTCCATTTTCCTTATTGTTCCTTGAGATATGGGCGATAAATTAGGAAATTTCTCATGAAATAGACGAG
>WOGP01002813.1:0-16091 GCA_015342065.1 Leptinotarsa undecemlineata | reverse complement strand
CGATATTTGTCGTGGAGTTTTCAGCTTCTGGCGAGACGAATATCGTCAGAAAAGAGGAGGAAAAATGGATAAAATTTAGAGATTTTCTCTTCGAACTCCGCAGACTCTATCCAGATCACTCTGTCAAAATGGTTGTTCTGATTATTGGAGTCCTTGGTGGAATGATATCCTCTCTACCCACGAATCTTGAAATTATACCGAATTGCGGCACTAAGGCAGACATCTTAGCCGCACAGATGCAGAATTCCGTCATTCTTGGCTCACTCTGCTTGCTCAGGGCACACGATTCTCGGACCCAATGATCACTTACTTCACGGTGTGGGGAGTGGTCATTACTTGATAATGCTGGCGCGTCCTCCCGAATGTATCGGGGCTTCGGGGCATAGGCATCAGCGCACACTACGGTGGAAAAAAAATAATAATAATATTAATAATGGCCTTTATTATTTCCAATACGAAATTGTACACATTTCTCGTCATTTCTACGTAGAAATTGGATATTGAAATCATATTGAATCCAGAGAGAATATCACTGATGACTTGTTCTTCCACTTAACCTTAAGCTGTCTTTACTATCGGAGTTTGTAGTGAGTAGTAAGTTTATTCAACTTCAATTATGGATGTATGCACACATGCATTAGTAGTTAATGAAATATTCTACATTCTACCTGTCATTGTGTTGATTCTAAGAGTAATGTCTTAAATGCTACTTTGAAACGATTTTGGCTCGAAGAAAAAAAATTTGTTTCAACAAGACAACGCACCGTGTCACAAGCCAATCAAAACAATAGCAAAACTACATGAATTTAACGTGTTCACCGTATTCGCCATATTTAGCTTCCAGCGACTACTGCCTGTTCGCAGATGTCAAAAATATGCCCACCTTTAAGAAATTTCGCTCAAATGAAGAGGTTGTTGCTGAAACTGAGGACTGGTTTGGGATAAATCGTTCTACAAAAGGAGTATTGACTTGTTAGGGCAGCGCTGGAATTATTGTGTGGCTCTTGATGGAGATTACGTTGATAAATGGAGTGAATTTTCAACAAAAAAATGCCATTTCTCTCTTACGCCTGGGACTCATCAGCCCAGGTGTTATATCTCCGCATTGACATGCAAGACATTGTTAGTCATGATTCGTTCGAAACATTCTATCAACTTCGAATATCAGAGGAATAGAGAGGTCTTAGTACGGAAAATAAGGTTGAGGATTTGGATGTAATTTATAACATTTGTCTTTTCAGAAATCTTATCAATGAAATAGTCAGTATTGCGAATCGTTTATCACAGATTGAATGAAATAAATACCAATGAACTACAATATTACGGCTTAGTGAGACCCACACTTGAGTTTGCATCAGTAATACAGTTGCGGGATCACATAACAATTCTGAAAGGAATGGATAACATACTAACCAAATTCCGCAGATAATTGTATTCCAAGAAATATCATGTTCATTCTAACTGCAATACGATTCGTAAAACACGATCCAGAAACGACAATTAGATATCGGCTCTGGTTCAGAGAAGAAACCTGTTTGCTGCAATGTTGTTTTTGCATATGGTAATAGATAATAATTTCAACTCATTCGACAACTTGTCACTGATTTCATTCAATGTTTCTTCTCGTGGAACTCGCTACACACTACCGTTGAATATTTAGATATCCATGTCAATTTTCAGAATTCTACTAGCAACTATTCTGCTACCATCGATCAGTGTCGGACTTGGACTGGACTATGACTCAATTCGTTTTTCATAAATTTTTATTTCAACCAATCTGGTGAAAAATACGTATTTCCAAATGAGGCCAAATTGCTTGGATGTCGGACTAGATTTGCTCATGTTTGCTCGATATATTCGGTTTTTTAACAATGCATAACATGGGTGAATACATTCAAGAACGGTCTCACTATGTGAGACTAGTCATATCCATATTTACATATCCATATCCATATTTACTCCTCATCATCCTCCTGTAGGCAAACGCTTGTTACAACTTGTGCTTTCATGAGACGAGGTGCCACAGTAGGCAGTCTTTGGATGAGTTGGAAACGTTCGGTTGGAGCGTTTGCTGCAACACTTGCAGCGGATAATTCGGCTGTCCGCATATTGCTACTGCGTTTCCTAGATGATCTACGCCACTCTCAAGGTCACTTGCAGCCAACAATCCTTCATTCCTTCCATGGTCCTTCATTTCCGGAAACACCGTAAATGCTTATTTCCTGGACGCAGCGGTTGCCTTTCTGGCCCTTCGCCGTTGACGTACTTTTTTCTTAGTAAGTAAGGGTCATTGTGCCTCTGCTTGTCAAAATCGACTCGCGAGTGTAGTTGTTTCCGGTGAATTGCTTGGTTGGTTTGGTTTTTTTCTTCATTACTCTCACCAATATCTGATAGAAAGATGATATAGATCGAATTTCACAACCCATCTTTCAGCCACCTTCCGTTTCCGTTCCTACCGATATTATTCGTTGAGACATGAGTGTTTCGATAAAGTATATTACCAAGTTAATTTTCAATTCCAAAAGATAATCGTCCACAGTTCTAGTTATGACAAATCATAACGCTGAAGTTAATTCATTGAAATACTTCGATGTTTGTGAATATATTAGGTTTTCCGGAATAGCAGAGCATGTTTGGACTCATCAACATAACATCAAGTGGGCTCAAGTTGCAACCATCCACAAGGAGGAACACTGGTTTAGGAGAATTTTCAAAGAAGCCGCGTATATGATGTCCAACAATGCATTTATCCAAGCTAGTGTAGATATACGTAACATTCGGAAACCTCTAATTAAGGGGAATACGACCAACTCTCGCCAAACGGTCAGCTCCCGCTAAAACCAATGAAGCGGAGAGAAGAAAGTGGGGATAGGTGAAGGCACTTGAAGGACCTATAAATAGTCAGATATCGAAGGAATAAGTCCAGTCATCAGCTAAAAGGGTAAGGGGGCTGGGCTCCAACCCGATTGAAATCAAGATGCTCGGTCGGTTGAATGAGTCCAGTTATCACCCGAAGACGATCATGAATACTTACAATCGAAATATCGTGAAGTAACTTGGTTTGCAATCTTTTAAATTTCAGCTAGTGTTATTTTTTTTTTGTGGTCAATGCTTGTATATTATTTTTTTGTAATTCCAGTTTTTTTTTTCAGAGATTTCATATCAATTTATATTATATTAGACGAACAAACTATATTAGGTTTGTATAGAAATAAATAAATAAATGGAAACTGTCGGATTTTGTGTATAACGTTATGAGCGTACCTGCAGTGGTGGAAACTTCTTCAGTCGAACCCTCAAATTTCATTCAGGAGTCCACCCTATTATTGAACACTTTATTTTTAAATGAATTCTGTTGAACGAGAGTAATCCCGCTCGTAAGATGTGGTCAGCTAGTTCTTTTGTTTTCGTAACATCCACCGTACCAACCCTTTCATCCAATATTATTCCTACAAGAATTCCGATGGTCACACACATACACATCCGATTTAAAATACGATTAGAGAGAGGGCAGAGTGAAAGCAAAGTAAAAGCTGCGAGACCGCAGATAATGAAGAAGAAGCCCAACAGCCCAACTCTTTGGGCCGACATGCGAACGACGGCTTCATTCGGACTAATCCTCTTAATAGATTCTGTCCAAGTCGAGGCACACGCGATTCGCCTCGTCTCTCAACCCTTTCGGCTTAGCATTGTTAACACAAGATCCAATAAGTCAGAGGGTATAGTCGCGAGAAAAATTCTGCCTCTGTGTGTAGTGGAAAGGAATTCCCGATGGAAAATTTTGGTTTTCACCCAATCCGTTCTGGATGATTCTGAAAAGGGAAAATATATTTTCCATGGCGTCAACAGAAAGCTTGAACTGACCATTTTGATACAAAGGTTTGAAAATTCAATTCAATACTGCAATTATTTTATCGAAATTTCTGTTATTGGCGCCAAGTGTGCTGAAGAGCCTTCCATTGATCCTACTTCGTAAAACATTAGGTGGGTCAGATTTATGATAGTTTAGGAATTTTCTCCCAGTACCCAGTACTTGTTATGTTTCTCATACACCCATTTTCCAATGTGCATCTGTACAATACATTTTCGTATCCCCTCAGCTAGTTCAGGGCCTGTATATACAGTTGAAGATCCATATTTGGACAATAATCAGCTGTTTCGTTGCTCATGATACTTTCGAATCCTGGCAACCAGCATATAGTCAAGTCATCCCTGCCCGCCAGTTTCCTCAGTTTCTAGCGGCAATCTCAGACCAGTCTCAATGTCATTTTTTGGTGGTCTGCGAACCACTGGTGGTTCCTGGAAGCATCCCAAGCGGTCCGCGGAGCCATTCTAATAGTAATAAATGTTAGATGAGTCGACACGATACAATGCAACCCGCTGCTAAACTGTTTAAAGAAGAGTTACTATTTTCTCAAGAACTTGAAACGACGTCGCAAGGTGCAGATGTTGCCCCTGCTTGCGGGGTTTCGTACGGGTTATTCATCGTCAAGCACTAGCTACCAAGACGCTTCCAGAATGCTTTGCTTTGACGATAAAAATAGCTATAGAAGTAGTTAATTTCATTAAAAAGAATGTACTCAATACTTGTCTCTTCAAACAATTGTGTTCTGATATGAACTCTGAACATGAAACTTTAAAAAGTAAAAATATTTTAACTAACAAGGAAAACAAAGAGTTGTTTGATCAGTTCTGCGAGTCCAAATTTCAAAAACATTTTGCGTATTATGTCGATTTTTGCGATAAAATCAGTGCGTTCATCGCTAAAATTGAGGTATGGATCAAGAAGATCGAAAGTTATACATTTTCTGTGTTTGATAAGCTTAATCAAATTATAGATGGACAGAGTAATGAAATTAAAGGACAAATACAAAACAACATATCACATTTAAAAACACTTAAAAATTTAATTCAATCGCCATTTTCCCGACCGCGAGCTTAAAAGTATTCTAGTTCAAGAAGAAGTAATTGATATGCTACACCACAGGAATTAATCTTGAAGAATTTTGGATCCAAAAGGCAATTTCTTTGGCCAAATTTCGAGACATTTCTATTCGTTACCTAACTTTATTTTCTTCGACATATTTGTTTTCGGCACTTCTGATCAGTGAAAACTAGCACTGAAATTGGTTGGATGTCACTGCTGATATGCGTTTAAGTTCAAGTAACACTGAACTAAGGATTCAGAATTTAATGAAGAGTATGCAATCACAAAAGTTGCATTAATTTATAATGCAATTTTTGGTTACAGTTACAGTTTTTACCTAATACTTGAAGGACAATAAATATTTATGCGTATTTTATTTATCGATGAATTAGAACAATCACTTCATTTATTTACTGTACTCTATTCATTTGAAGTTGTCGTAAGTTACTTTATATTAACTACAAACTAATTAACCAACTATGACCGCATGACTATAAGGTTAAGAACAACTACCCTAGGATAATCTATGGAAATATTATTAGTTCTTCCACTTAATTAGAAATTTCCTCAAGTGAGTTGATTTTTTCATTCTGATGAGTTGGTCCCCACTTATCACAAGATGTGAATGAAAAAGATAAGATTGTCCTCAATGCAGCTGTAGGAGGGTTTTCATTGCTCTCATTATTCCCAAACATGCAAATATTTGTACCCTGCCCAGTTGTTGTTTCATATTTGGCCACCAGACCATAGATGCATACGTTATCATGGGTTCAAATACCATGTCACACACGCGATTTGCCTCGTCTTTCCACCGTTTCCGTTTAGCATTATTGGAACAAAATTCTATGGGTCAGAGGGAATATTCTTGATGAATATGTGTATGTATGTGGTAGAAAGAAATCTTTGATAAAACATTTCGATTGAATGTGAAGAAGGTTTGTGAACTTTTTTTATAGAGCCAACAAAAAATAATTTCCATAAGAATCGAAATATTAGTTTCAAAAATGCGATTTTTCACGGAGTTGCAATGATTTCAATTCCTCATATATACAGTGTATCGAAATACGCGAAACAAATTTTTTGCGAGGACATTCTGTAGGCTAATTTTCAACTAAATTACGTCAATTACTTCCGATACCCCTACACAATCGAGAGGGCGAGCCAGCATTATCAACCAAATACTACTCCCCACACCATAGGGTAGGTAATTAAGTAATCAATGATTCTGAAAATCATGTGCCCTGAGTAGACTACATGAGTCAAAAATAATAGCTTTCTGCATCTGTCAGGTCAAAATATATGCCTTGATGAGGCATATACAGGGTGGCCCACCACATTCACCTCGGTATTTCTACGAGAAATGAAGAGAGTTAGGGAAAATTTTTCAGCACAACATATTCGAAAATCATTTTGAAATATACAGGGTGACTCCCAAAAAAGTTACATACCAATGTTAGGTTTCTTCTTATGGAACGACCTATATTTTTTTATACTTTTAGATACTATAGACAAAATAAAGGTGAAATACTATCATATTTTTCATACTCAAAACTGACCGTTTCTGAGATATTTCGAGAAATATCTCAGTCTGTAAAAATAGAGACCATAATTTAAAAATTGTTTTCACCCTGTAACGTGAAACGAGCTCCTCGTGATTAAAAGTACTGCTTAGCTCAAAGGTTGAAGTTGACTACCACAGAATTTTCAATGCAATATTATTCCGAGTGGCGAAAAAAATTGCCCCAAAATTTGGACACATATTTAATTAAATATAATTTTTTAAAGTTGAACGGAACACCCCATTTGTAGTAACGTGATTTGACGCAGGATTGGATTTTCTTCAAAAGTATATGAGGGTTCCCTATATCTATCTCTTCTGCTCATTACACAAAAGGCGTTTTTATATTTTACTTATGAGTAATTTTTTCATCTTTAAAATGAAACTCGCTGTATTGTAATAAAAAGCCAATAAAGCGTTTCAAAAACCTTTTTATTGAAGTATATGTAGATTCGCTAGAAGCACAAGTTTGAATTTTCAAAATGAGGTTTATCTAAACTGAAATACAGGCAAATGCAAAAACTAAAATCTATTGCCATTTCTGAAACACTAAAAAGCATTCTTCAAAATAAGATGCATATGTCTTATTTATTGAGGCAAAATATGTTAAATTAGCTTGTTTCTGAGCAAATATATTAGACTTCATAGTGGAATAAATACCAAAATTACAATATGGGGTCAATAAAAACATACATTTACGTTACGATTTCTTATAAAACCTATACTACTATTTTTTAATAATAGTAAGCTCTGTCCTAGATGACGTTAATTATTATTATTATATAATATTATTATTATACTATATATAACATTATTATTATATATAACAAAGGTGTCATTCAAACAAGTGTTCATTGGAAAAGTTGTTGCAGCTTTTCCGAAGAACAGATAATGTATCTTATAATATGCAAGAACGGCAAAAACCGGTTACGGAAATGAGGAAAACGAATATTCAGTGATGTTATCTCTTACCCTCACAAGTCAACGAAAAATATGTGAAACAACTGGAATAGGCAGACAGAGTATCCAAAGAATAATTAAAAATTACGAATCCCACCCGTATCGCATTCAATTACATCAACAGCTTTTCAAAGAAGATTATGGTCGACGACTGAATTTTTGTTTATGGGTTTCAGAAAAGTTTGGTGATGAAGAAATTTTTTTCGATTATATGCTTTTTTTCCGATGAGTCAACTTTCCATAACAACGGATTTGTTAATAGACATAACTTTCACTACTACAGTGACGAAAACCCTAATATTTTTAGAACCCTTGATCACTCGCACAGATTGTCTGTTAATGTGTGGAGTGGAATAATTGAATAATTGA
This sequence comes from Leptinotarsa undecemlineata, assembly GCA_015342065.1. Taxonomy (NCBI): domain Eukaryota; kingdom Metazoa; phylum Arthropoda; class Insecta; order Coleoptera; family Chrysomelidae; genus Leptinotarsa; species Leptinotarsa undecemlineata. Next base: position 8,277 of record WOGP01002813.1, on the reverse strand, counting down.
AACTCTTTTGATGGTCATTTAAACGGCGTCATGTTTCTCGAACTTTTTAGGGATAATTTTCCTATGCTGTTGGAAAGTATACCTCTTAATATTCATCAGCGGATGTGGATGCAGCTAGGTGGTGCTCCTGCACTTTTTGATAGACGTATTAGAAACGAGGTAGATCGACAATAGCCAAATAGGTGGATAGGACGAGGAGGTCCACAGAACTGACCAGCCAGGTCTCTGGACCTGGTCCCTAGTCCCTAGTCCCGACTATTTTTATGGGGATATATCAAAAGTATTGTTCACGATACACCGCCGACACCTCAGGATATGAAAGTACGAATAAGAAAAGTGTTTCGTTCTATATCGCATAAAAAGAAAAAATAGTGGTATAGGTTTTATAAGCAATCGTAATTGTATGTTTTTATTGACCCCATAGTGTAATTTTGGTATTTATTGCACTATGAAGTCTAATATATTTGCTAAGAAACAAGCGAACTTAACATATTTAGCCTCAATAATTAAGACACATGCATCTTCTTATTTTGAAGAATGCTTTATAATATTTCAGAAATGGAAATGAATTTAAATTTTTACATTTGCCTCTATTTTACTTTAGATAGCTAGAAGCACATGTCAAACTTGTGCTTCTAGCGAATCTACTTATTCTTCAATGAAAAGGTTTTTGAAACGCTTTTTTGGCTTTTCATTACAATACAGCGTGTTTCATTTTGAAGATGAAACAATTACTCATGAGTAAAATATAAAAACGCTTTTTGTGTAAAAATCAGAAGAGATAAGTATAGGGAACCCTAATATAGTTTTGAAGGAAATCTAGTTTTGCGTCAAATTACGCCACCAAATATGGGGTGCTCCATTCAACTTCAAGAAGTTATTTAATTAAATGTGTGTCCAAATTTTGAGACCATTTTTTTGCCGCTAGGAATAATAAGGCATTGAAAATCTCATGTGGTAGTTAACTTCAACCTTTGAGCTAAGCAGTACATTCAACTCCTCTTAGGATACCTTTGGGCATATACTCTTAAAGCTAATAAACAGTTTTCTTCACACTCATCGATTATCAAAATCATATTAAATTGTTCTTAATTGGGGATAAGTTCTCATTTTACAATTTTTCAAAATGACAGTAATTTCAAACTAGTTGAAACAATTATAATGGTTTGATTAACAAATTGTGTCACTGTCATCTAGGCCAGAGCCTACTCTTATTGAAAAAATAGTAGAATGGGTTTTATAGGCAATCGCAAAAGTACGTTTTTATTGACTCCATATTGTAATTTTGATATTTATTCTACTATGAAGTCTAATATATTTTTAAGTAAAAAAAATAAGATTAAAAATTCAGACTTGTGCTTCCAGCGAATCTACGTATTTATCAACAAAAAGGTGTTTAAAACGCTTTTTAGGCTTCTTATTACAGTACAGCGTGTTTCAATGTGGAAAAATTACTCATAAGTAAAATATAAATCGCCTTTTGTGTAAAAAGTAAAAGAGATAGGTATAGGGAACTCATTCACTAGCAAAAAAAACCGAGTTCGTAAGCCGCTTGGGTAGCTGTCTTGAAGAGAAATGCTCTAATTATTGTATTGCTATGGTCGCGATTCATGCAGAGCAGGGATCCGAAATCCTGATGACTTCATAGGCTCTGTCCAGTACCATTCTGTTATGTAGACTATGCAAACTTGGAAGCCCATGACCTTCATTATGTCGGGGGAAGTGTAACCGTGGAACAAATGATTTGGGATGCATCATGTTTCGGGTCTTTACGTCGATTCGATACAGTTACTCGCGGATCCGTTTCACTACTCCAAAGGAGTAGAGTAAGATCAATATTATTATCATCATAATCATTATTATTATCAATGAATATTGAATAGTTATCATAGAAAACCATTTGATTTTTCGAAATATTCACGAAAGTTTTTTCAAATTGGATGAAACATGTGATGTTTCAATAACTCTCACAATAATGTCTCAGTCTGAAGTAATTTCATGTCAATTTTCAGTTCTTTCCTTTCAGTTTTTTGTATAATTGTAGTGATATAAAAATAACCTTTCTCTCTCATGAAGTAATTCAGGTTTAATGAAAAGCACACATAAAAAATTCATGAGTTAAATGCTCTAGCAACTTTTTCATTCAATTTGGCATTTAGCGTTCCCCATATTTTTTGTTCGGATTCCACTATCTGGAATGACCATATAAATATGCATACTCGCACGTTCCACACGTACAGACTTCATCCGCCAACACGAAAAACATCATAAAACATCACGAACACAAAACACACAAGACAAACACCTCCCCAACACGAAAAAAAAGCGACGAAGAAGAGGAACTCCACCGTCCCCCCAGTGGGGCTGAAAGTGCAACCTCCTTTTTCTACCTCCTCCTGAATCGATAGCCCGAGGCGGGTCCCTTTCCAGCGTCCACCCCAAAATTCTCTTCGGCGTCTCCAAAGCGTCCTCGGAGTCGGCCGCGTTTAGACGTGCAGAACCACCCCTCGGTCAGGTTCGGAAACGTTCGGAATTTCTCGGCCGTCGCGTCGCACTCGTCCACTGCTCCTCGAAGAAGGTTTCGACAACGGATACCTGGTGAGTTTTTCACCGGCTTTGTTGTTGTGGACGTGGAATGCTGATAGGGTTTCGTCCAGGAGCTCTGGCATGGGAATGTTGTTAGTTATTGATGATGGCTTGATTCTGTAGCCTTGAAACATCTAAAACGAATGTAATCATTGGATTTTTTTGAAGGTGATTGACAATGTTTCACGATGAATTTCACTAGATCGGACTTCCATTGTCTAATATATAAAATGATTTGAAATCCCTGGGACACCTAAAAAAGAAGAATTAAAAATGAATAGTTGAAAATTAAAATTATATTAAGCAAAAAACCTGAAATGAAATAACAGTGAAATACAATACAAGTAAAAAAAAAGGAAAATTGAACAAAAAATTAAATAAAAATAAAGAAATGAAAAAAGGAAATAAAATACAAAGTTAAGGGATTCCAAGCCACGTTAGTTCACGACGTTTCGATTTTTGGTATCTACAATCGTCTTCGGGTGATGACTGTCATGACCCGAAGTGTGAGTAAGTTTCAAAAATTACCAGGAATTTATTTTTCTTATAGGCTAACTTGAAAAAACTAATTAAAATTTACGAAACTGTCTCAATTCTACATGTTGTTCAGATTAATATTGTTAGATAAATACGATCCACTTTCAATTTGATATGGTTTAGCCAGTTGTTGTAATTGGTAATTTCAAAAAATTATTATATTATTTCAACTTTGGCAACAGCGTCTCAAAATTTGGATATATTATCAGCAGCTGCAATATATGTTGATTATATATGTAAAAAATATGTATATGATTAAAAAAAATTCAAGTCATAAATTACAATGATAAATATTCTTTTTGTGAATTTTGAGTATTTAAAGAGATTTCAGTAAAAAGGTTTTTTTGGAAAAACGTTCATGAATCTCCACTGTCTCTTTGATTTCCGTTAGTTACTCATCAACTGTTTTGAATTATAAGAAAGTTGAATTGAACATTTTCTATGCTAGTAATTGATATTTTCAGCTTTGTAACCTGAAGTTCATTATTATTTTTAATATTACTGATGGGTGAATCAAATTCGTTCATGTTTCGAAATTTGGGTTTCAAACAATACTTTGGACTTTCTTATCAATTGAAGAACCTTCATTGATGAAAAATCGATGAAAAATCAAAAACTTTCTGATAAATAATTTTCGATTTTTTTTTTCATCAATCTTTTTTAGATATTGAAAAAATGCTAAAAATGAAGAGAATCGTTCTCTAGATATTTTTGATATTTTCTCTTCTTCGGCGATAATGGATAATATGTTATGGATATATGTTATGTTTCAATAAAATATGGAGTTAAAAATGAACAGAAACTTAATAAAAAATGGAATTAATTCAAATCATGAGTTGTATTTTTCTGATCTACTCAGATAACCCGAGAAGTTAATGTGACGATGAAAAAGCAAATGTGTTAATATTGTTTTATAGTATCAAGAATATGTCATGTTTTCAATTCATATCGATTTTGAAGTTCATGGATATAGATACTATTACAAGTGTTTGAGAGATTCAATTTGAGTGCAGAACTAGACAGTAATATATGTCTGTAATGGAATAGATCGGAACTTCATGGAACTCCTTAATATAATGAAGAATCTGTCACATCGAGCTGTCATTTAGAGTTTGAGATGAAAAATGGAAGTTATCAGAAAACGTTTCAAATGAAATTTCAGATATCAATACATCGGGCTGTTTCAAATATTTTAAAATGTTGCGTCCAAAGTGAGTGGGTCTATTCGAGCCTCCACCGTAACCCGCAAGGGTTTATTGAGGCTCACACCTATTCACTCTCGGCCAAATAAACCCAGCTTCTTAAAGAAGCCGATTAGTTTGTATGGTGAGTGATTTTCCAGGTCAGATGGTAAGAGTACCGCTCTGTGGAACTCTAAAAGACTGATACAGTCCCTAGTGGGGCAGGCACAAAGTATGTGTTTTGCTGTTTCATCATTTTTCAAACTGACGACACACACTGCCTTTCGATAGTTTGAGTCTCTGCATATGATGATTCAAATGACAATTCTTAAATGTGCAGGGTATCAATTAGAAGAGTTTTCTAGTTCAAATTCCATTAAAAATGTACCTATGTGACAAAAATATATGATTCTATGGGAACACATCAAGCCTTAGGAATAATTTCAAAAATATTGTCAATAAACGCTGCAATGCAATGCAGTTACAACTAATGTTGAAACTGCAGTTTCGTCCTATAATAGTACACTAATTTTAAAACTGATAAGTAAACTAAATTGATTTGAAATTTTCCATAAATTTTGTTATCGAAAATATAACTAATATTCGAAAAAATACTTATACTCCAGACGTCAACGGCATTCAACTTGTGCTACCAAGATCCTTTGAATACTGGAGCGTATTGTTTTATCAAACTCAATGATATATAGCATTCTCAAAATCTTCCACAAACTCTTGATGTATCTGTTGTGTAGCTAGTAGATTTATAGAATAATCGGGAATTGATAAAGACAGTTCTGGATTTGTACTTCCCAACCATTTTGCAACAGAAACAAAAACAAAAAATGATTATGAGTTCTTGTCTGCGTGAGCCTAACTTGTTGGAAGTTGAGAATTGAAAGTTTAGCTGGGAAGCTGAGAGTTTATGTCAGTTTGAGAAAGTTTTTTGGAAAGTTCGGAACCGCCTCTCGAAGTTAGTTTTGGGAATTCGGGGGCATACAATCGTTCTGTAGCAAGTCTCGTGAACGGAGTATTTGGTAACGGTTTGCTCCAGGTAGCTATTCGGAAATGTTCCGTGGACTGAAGTGAGAGTTTTTTTGTATTCGCAGGTATTTTTTCGGTTGTTTTTTTCATTCATGTGGAATGTTCTTCTACATATATTTTTGGTTCATCATGAAATTACTCTGGTGGTTGTAACGGATATCGAATTGGGTGAAAAGTGGAATCAAATTTATATTTGGTGAGTGCAATTTTCAACGAAATGACACTGATTTTGTCAACTATAACAGATAAATTTAATTTCTAACAATACATATTCAGACATGAATTATCAATAAACTCATTGTAGATAGTGGTATATTTTGGTTTGGAATAAAATAATATGGATTTGCTGACTTCATGAAAACACTCGATGGTAGCTTGAGATAGATGAGGAGTCAGTTAGAATCATTTGATTTCCATCAAATTTAAAAAATGATTATACAGTGATGAATGACAGGTTGAAAAATTCACTGATGAATTATGATTGATTTCATTACAAGGAATACTGGAAGGAACTGTCTGAGATCATGGCATCCTGGTGCACTTTACAAAGAAGCCATCGATAATATCTTGTCCATTCAATACGAAAAATGGAGCTATAGACTTCCATTGCACAAAATGTCCTACATTTCATGAACTCAATCTGCTTATTCTCTCAAAATAGAAACTTTTACGGTTTTTAAAACCATTTCCTATGATACCTGCAATTTTTAAATGAAATGTTATTTTTTCATGAAACTACAAATCAACATAGTAGATGAGCTCCAACTTGTGTTATCTATCTCACTGAAAAAAAAATCTCGAAAAGAATTAGGGATAGTTCTGTAATGACTTTCAGGCTCTTAGCATTCAAACCTAGGTGCATTGAGCTTCAATTGATGATGAGCTACACTTTTCAGTAGTATATAATCAAATTTTGATTTTTTTTATGTTGCACAAAATGTTCAGAATTGTGATTTTGATTATATGATTGAAATTTACCACTGAAAATTGGTAACAGCATTTAAATGATCCTATCACTATTATATCGGATTTAGCAACTTCTCACCCAATATATCAACAGCCAAGAGCAGAGCTACAGAAACGATTCTGCAATGCATTTTCGGAAGCTAAGAAAAGATATAATGGTGATTTGATAATGAAAGCAAATAATAAATCAAAAACTGTATCGAAAATTATTGACGATTTGAAAGGACGTTGTAAAAACAATATACCCATCAACATTCACGATGAAAATGGTAAACAGATGACTGCCCCGGAAATGGCTGAGTAGTTAAAGATCCATTTCACAAGAGAATCAAGAATCATTTTCGGTAAATCATCATGATCTGGATTATCTAAAGTTGAATATGCCACTGTCAAAAAATTCGTTTTTCTTGAAGCCAGTTACACCCGTAGATGTTAAAATGTTGATTGATAATTTGAAATCTTTCAACTCAAGTGAATTTGATGAAATATCAGCTAACCTACTGAAAAAATCGTATGCAGGTTTATGCGAATCGTTGGCTTTTCTCATCAATGTTCGTTATTCTGAAGAAATTTTCCCAACATGTTCGAATTTGGCTGTGGTTCTGCCAGTATAAAAAACAGATGATTCTGATGACTTTTCCAATTATAGAGCCATCAGTTTATTGTCAAGTCTATCTAAACTCATTGAAATGGACATCTCTCGTCATGTGGAGTCAGAGACTGTTATCCGAAAATCAATATGATTCTGTAAAAATATGAGCACAGAATCTACTCTGTGTGATTTTCAAAATTGTTTTTTAGACAATCTTGATAAGGGAAAATATGTGCTGGGTCTTTTCATTAACTTTTCAAGAGCTTTAGACTCAGTCAATTATAGGCTTTTATTTAGTAAGTTAGAATCGTATGGAGTGATGGGGATACCGCTAAAATTATTCGAATCATATTTGAATGGCAGAAGCCAGGTTGTTAGACTGAATGAAGTTATGAGTAGTTACCATGAAATAAATCAAGGTGTACCTCAAGGATCTATATTGGGACCTTCATTGTTCAATATATTTGTAAATGATATAATCAGTCTAATGGAAAGAAACCACTATATAAAAATAGTGTGTTATGCAGACTAAACCAATTTATTGATTTTTGAAAAAAGCATAGACATGCTACTGAGTAAAACTGATGGGATTTATAAAGAAATCATTTGGTGGTCTGAAAAGAATTGTCTGTTACAGAATCAAAACAAAACAGTCACAGTATTTATTGGACGCTCCAAACAAGGATCACCTGTGCTATTCAAAAATACAGAAAAATAAATAACTTGTAGAGACGAGGTGAAACTTTTGGGAGAAATTTTCGACAAACATTTGCAATGGGCAAGTCATATAGAACTATTGTCTAATAAGCTGAGAAGTAGTTGCTACAGCATAAAGTATATGAAACACCACTGCAGCAAAAATATCTTGCTCACGCTGTACTTTGCACTTTTTCACTCCCACATACATGATTTTTGGTATACTGAATTGAAGAAACAGTGCCGGTATGAATCGGATTTTCATTCTTCAAAAATACGCAATTCGAATAATGGAAAGTATAGATATGAGAACCTGTTGTCGTCAATACTTTATAAATCTTGGTGTATTAACAGTTCACAGTCACAGTGTGACCAATTTTTAATAATAATAATAATAATGACCTTATTCATAAAAAAGAATAATTAACGCGCATTATACATTATATTATAGAAATGCTTTATACTTAAATGAATTGATGTTAATGATGTATATGCAAACATATGCATCATATGGGTTCAGGTATATAACAAACATAACACACAAATTTCAAATATTTTTTTTGTCAACAAGTTCAGCAAAAAAATTTCTTGGTTGAGATAATATGAATAATCTTAATTTTTTTTTGAACAAATGAATAATTGTGTTACTGCGCATTTCGTCGGGAATAGTATTGAACA
>WOGP01002812.1:0-16092 GCA_015342065.1 Leptinotarsa undecemlineata | reverse complement strand
TTTTGATATAGATTCACAAATTATATTATGTAAGTACATATTTGTAAATGCCACTGTTACTCCCTATTCTGTAATTGGGTTCATCCTGTAGATTAGTGTATGAAATAAATAAATAAATAAATAAATAGATAGATAGATAAATATTCTCTGATAACTCTGCGACCTAACACTCCTATTGAGTCTGCTGCTTGACACATTTAAACTCATTTTCTTACTTTTATGTCGAAATGAAACGTTTTCGAGCTGTATCCGTGCTAGATTTTTATGCGGTGAATCTCGGATTGGAATACACTTTGGATCACTTCATTCTTCTGGCTAAATAAAATAAAACGAGTTTTACGGATTTCCTGATATACAGTGCATTCCATTTAAAACGAGCCACCTTGAATAACTTTTGGTGCAAAAATTTTCAGGACCCCCAGAACATGTCAACAATTATTTTAAAATGGGTTACCCTATATTGTTTTCCATTATGAGATGCTCCATGATGAGCAGATTTCAACAAAGTATAAATCATATGGTCTGAAGCTTATGGTTCGGGAGCTAGAAATTATTTGAGTTGAAAACGAGCCACCCTGAATAACTTTTGAAACAATGATTTGCAGGAGAATTAAAAAAAAGTCAACAATTATACAGGAGGCCGATTCTACAATATATCCAAATATTTATCCCTAATCAAATTGTCATCAATAAAAAGGTCCCATAGGACCACATCATAATGTGGTCACCTACATTCAGTTTTTGAGGTCATTGGGTATGAACTTGGTGGTATAAATGAGGATTCGCATTCACCTCTCTACAAAACCAGAAACATCAATTTTAACTTTACCTGGTAGGTAATCGTTATTGTAGAATGAGACAAATACAAAATCAATAGAATATCGAATTAAAACTTAACTAGGCACCTATGAAACCAAGGTAACAAATTGTACATGGTGGTTCGTTTTCAACTCAAATAATTTGTAGCTTTCGAACCATAAGCTTCAGACTATATGTTTTATACTTTGTTGAAATCTGCTCATCATGGAGCATCTGATAATGCGAAACAATATAGGATGATCCATTTATAAAAATGGTGACATGCTCTGGGAGTGCGATAAGGGAAGTAACATCAATGTAAATATGTCAAAATGTGTCCCCCTGTATACTATGGTAGACATATTTTTGATATGCTAGATATATTTTTCCGGCAAATCATTGTACCAAGAAGTTATTTCGGGTGGCCCGTTCTAAATGGAATGCACTGTATATCTCTAATACTAAGATATCGAATATCTGTCATTGTGAATTGTATAATGGGAGAGAGTATCGTGATTTCCCTTGTAAATGATAAGACAATGAGACATTTCGATTTTTCCACTCTCCTTTTGCTATTAAACCTTACGGTGGAGTTGGTCAAATTCTGGAAGATCTTAAACCGTGGACTGAACAATCTTTGATTCTGTAATCCACTATCTTCATCACTGGAATTTTTGCGCCACTGTCGGTTGATGGGATTTTCAAAAGCAACAGCATTTTCACAACTTTTGCTGAGCCATGGTTTGTCGTCAGAAGACCGCTTTATTGACGAAGGAATAATAAGTTTTTCGGTATGTATTCAATTCTTGAACTTTATAGAGCAGGGCTTGAAAATAACATTCACGCATCTGTACTGTCATTATAAAATTTTAATGAAAATCTAAAAGTCACTGCAATAAAATGTCAACAGAGATACTAGTTACTGACAGAACAAAATACGGCAATGATAAAAATTGATCCCTAATTACACTTATCTGATCTAGTCGGTGCAGGTAGCATCATCGATACACATCCGAGCTGGTGTGATAGAAAATAGAAGGTACGCCTGTCATCTGCCTAACGCGCCTGGAGCACGAGCCCTGCAGGCGAGCAAAACCGCCTTGGATCTGGTAATCAATTACCGGCGGTAATTAAAACATCTGAAAGTAATGACCAAAGCGTGACGATGCTTTTTGCTAACAATTGCTAGCCGACATATGCGTAGGAGCGTAGGAAAGTAGACGAATAGACTGGTTTTCGTCAGTACTTTAAAATACGTAGGTACCACCCAAAATAATTATTGTAATTCTGTGCATGAAACAAAGTCGCAAAATCGTGTTAGTTATACTATTTATAAGTTAACAACTGATATATCGACTTTTTGAAAAAGATTAAACAAATGGATGACATTTAGTTTGTTTGGTTATTACAGTTGTCTTGGTGAGCGCAAAAATATTTGTGGTTATGACATTTATGATTGTGCGCGCATGAATTATTGAGAATGATATAATAAAAACAAATATCCATAATAGTGTTATTCACAATTCCACGATCGAAAGTACTGAACCTTCTCCAACGAAGCCGTAATGCAATTAGAGGGCGAAACATTGCGAATCAATCCACTGTAGATGAAGAAGTGATTGCACGAGAGGAGCGTCGTGTTCAGCGGCTTCATCTACTGATCACTATAATGAATAATAACTGTGCAATACTGGTCGTGTATGGACGGACTTCGTGCTTCGTAAATACTACATGAAATAGTATATTACGCACCTAGGGAGAAAAGTACGGTATTCTCGACCGGGAAAGACGAGGGTGAGAAAATCGTGGGAGAAGATGATGTACTTTTCTCCCGTGATGCGTATACGATTTTTTTTGTTGATTTAGTGTTTTTTAATCGCAAAAAAACCCATCCTCACGTATTTCACGTTGTCATAGACAGTTTGATAAATAATTCGTCATTAGGTCACCGAGTGGAAAAGTAAGTTATGAGCATGGGCGTTAGGGACAGAACGAGACACTTTTGTCCCGCATACAGAAAAAAAACGAACTTTTAACACTGCAGTGAGAAAAAAGTCATTATAACTCAAAAACGTTTTGTATTTCTATGGTGCACTGAAGGAGAGAAAGTTAAAAAAATCAACAGAGAATATCTCCTTATCCAAAAAAGATATCGATCTCGGACAACGGCATTCTCTAGGAAAAATTGTGTAGAATATAAAAAAAATAAAAAAGGCTTCGATTTCTCTCAACTTTTCTTATAAATCGTGAAAATTTGTCGAGATGGCTTTTTTCATACTTATGTTGAATTTTTATTTGAAAAATGGAGCGAACGACAAAAAATGAGTGGTTACACATTAAAAAATATTAATAAACAAAAAAATCACCTTGTTCACCTTTAAAATAATCCTACAGAAGTTCATTTGCAATATTGGGGACTCAAATTTAGTATGATAGCTTCTCTTCCTACATACTGTCATAGAAAAAATCGAGGTTATGCATCAGCAAATTGAGGAAAAAAGTTGATATTAAACTGTGGATTTTTTTGAAAGTTCAAACCAAATATATGTAGTGAAAGGTTGAACTAAAACGTTTGACGTAGAAAAAAATTCGGAACAAGCACTTTTTTTCAGTAGATGAAGTTTTATTTCATATTCTGTAGTAATATTAATTCATGATTTTGTGATTTGTTATCTGTAACTTATTACTGAAAATTACTGAAGGACAAATAATCACTCTAAATATAACTTTACATGGTTTTCTGAAAAAAAATTGGAATTAAAAACATAGACTTTTTTCAATTTATAGCTCTGTTGTTTTTGAATATTTTTCGAGTGGGGTCACTCTCTCTACTTATGAGAAAAAATATACTATATGAGAAAATAACATTCACATCTTTGCAAATTTTCATGATTTACGATAAAAACTGAAAAATGGAAGTTTGACTTCGTAATTGAAGGTCAAGATGACAAATTCACAAGTTTTTTATAGTATTTTCATATTCCAGTTTATTTTAGATAGCCATTGGATCGAGATCGCTCTTTTTTTAGATCAGGAGATATTCCTTTTTGAGATATTTTTTATTTTGATCTCCTTTGGTTAGACGGTACGAAGTTCACCGAGTCAGCTAGTAATATTAGTAAAAGTCTGTTGACAATATAGGTACCGGATTTTTATCTCACTTACAGGGAGTATTATATAGAATATATGAAAAATACCGCATCCTCCTCTAAATATCTCAGTCGCAGGTGTTTCAACAAAGAATAGATGGGTCATCAGCATATATGACACATTTGTGGGCAAAAGGTTATTAATGAAAATTATAAATAGGAGAGGCCCCAGCATAGATTCTTGTGATACACCGTTGTCGATAGACTCTAAATTAGATGTTCTGATGTTATTTTCTAGATCCACAAATCACTTTCGATTGTTGGTGGTCATACTACACATCACTGTCAACCATTTGACAGTATTGTTATGAATTCGTGAAATTTTTGCATAACTTCAAAAAGTAAAAAACAATTTAAATATTGAAGGGGTACAAAAGAAAGAAAAAAAGCAAAAATCTTTTTATTAAAATAAACTATTTACATGTCTATACTTCATGAGTACCTTGACCAGAAGGGTAGGTAAAGAAGTACACGTACATTCAACTTGAATAAATTTGAATGTTCTGTACTTTTTTGAACTTTTACCTTTACCACTAAATTATGTTGGTTTACTTAATAAAAATGAAGTGATTGAGAACTTTCCTCTTTTTCATTTTAAGGTTAAGAGTAGTCGAATATCTCCATTCATCTTGGATTTTTTCAATTGTAAACGACACCGTGCGAGTCTCTAGAGAATTCTCATCACCAGCAAGTGTCCTCGCAAAGTGTCGAATCGATCTGTGGGAATATTGACAAAACTCGGTAAAGTATCAGGTTCACAGACGCTTAACAGGTGCATCCTTTCGAAGGTAAAGCACTCAGATATTTACCCTCTCACGAATGGGATACAAACATTGCTTTCCCACATGAACGGCCAAATTAACCAGATTCGGGGCCGGGACGAGTTGTGTCAGGTACGCTTTTTCGGGAAATTCTCACACGGTACTTCGTTTGTAGGAATAATTGAAAATTGGAATGAATGGGTGGTAGAATCTTCTGTAATGGATATCATATTATTAGGGGATTAGTTACAAGTCAGGAAGAAAGAGAAAGAAATTGTGAATATAATCTCAAACAAACATCAAAATGTGCCATAACTATGGAATTTTACGTTAATTCTATCGATGTTATGATTGTGTAGTAGATTGGTTAAGTTGATGTTTTTTGCTATGTAATAATAATTATAATCGTCTTTATTATTTTCAATACTACAAAAAATAACAAAAAATACTGATAACTAATCCTAGATATTTTTAAAAATAAAGGGCGAAGCTTATTTTTGTTAGATGTTAGATACCATCAAAATATTCATGACAGCATTTAACAGTTAAATAGCAAACCTCAGAGTTACGATTCAATGTAATGCTTTTTAAACCAGTAAACAACCAGACTTTCTCTACTTGTTATTTTCCTTTGTAGGTTTGCAATATTTTAAAATAAATTGAAAATTTTATATTCTTCAGTACTTCCACTCCATACTCTCTCATGGAGTTTTTATGTTAGGCCTACAAATGAACCTACCAGTGCTCTCCAAAGTATTCTACAAGATCTGCAGAATTATTATATTTGTGAGTATAGGCTAGCAGTTTCCCAAAATCATTTTCTGGCTTAATTTTGTACGTCCGTCCACACTCCTTTATCAAATATTAGGATTTTCCCAAGTTATCTGTTTAAAAATCTGTTTAAAATCTGTTTTTCCGTTAACCACCTGTCGCACCCCTCGAACAACAACCCTCAGAAATCGAAACTTGTGCGAGCTAAGGATTAACGAGGTCTTACCTTTTAACGTATGATTCCTAACATGGGTTGGACGATAGCACGTGAAGAGCAGACTAGGGCTTGAACCACCGACCAACACAGCAGACAATTCGAGTGAGTGAACAAAGCATTCACGCCGAACCGCTTGGCTACCGACCGACAAATCGGTCGGTAGCCAAGGTTATAAATCGGTTATAAATCAACTGTCATGATAATTCTATCTTGGTTATGATTTTCATTTTTTTTAAGAAAACAATACAGGAAAATCCATTGGAAAAACGTTCTCAGGAAGTCTATTCCACATAAAAGTGTCTAATCAGGCGGATGGCTCTTTGCTGGATGGAATCCAGCAGTTTCAGGGTATGCTTAGGGGCAGAGATCCTTACATGAGAACAATACTCCAAAAAAGATCTGATCTGAGCTTTATAAAGCATCAAAAGTTGCTGGGATGTGTACAGTTTTCTGGTTCGGAACAGTGTTCCAAGCTTTTGAGAAGCGGCTTGTGCAATTCCAGCGACATGATTGTGTCGAAACGTATTGGTGTCCAATACCTGGGAATGGGATCAAATGGAATGAAGAAATAAGTGTGCAATACATTATATTGGATTCTTGGTTTTTTGCAATAAGTCGTTGATTCACAAAGAGGGTTGGAGACAATATAGATCCCTGGGGAACACCAGTGTTGGTGGTAAAAGTATTCGAGAGATATCCGTCGACGGACACTTGCAGGGAACGTTCTTTCAGGAAGCTGAAGAGCCATACACAAGAGTGATCCAATAAACCATGCTTTGAAGTTTCGCCAGCGAACCCTCATGCCACACACGGTCAAAGGCCTCAGAAATATCAAGCTACAGCTCTTGACTCTCTATGTTTCTCGATTGCGTTATTCCAAATATGGGTGACAAACGATAGAAGGTCGCCATTTGATCTTTGTTTCCGAAAGCCATATTGACGATCGCTCAAGATATTGAAGCCTTCCGAACATTCAAGGATATCGTTCAAATACAAAAGTCACAAATAATAAGTACCTTAGTACCAGTGAAAAATTAATTTAAGTTCAGCATAGTGCTTTCTGTCGAAAATTTATGGCTTTCAAAGTAGTAGTCTGGATTCTGTAAAACCTGTATTACTCAGTTTAGACTCACTTAAGACTGCAAAATTTTTAATCACCTGGATGGCTAAAAAATGCATGGAATATTACTACTATATGGAATATTACTATTATATAGTGAATGAATAAGTATTCTGAAAAAATGAACAAATTCATCATTCTCAATATGGTTATGTACTTTCTGGGTACTTTCAATGTTGTGTTTCATACTTTTTCCTGACTAAAATGGAGCCCTATCATGGCCGCACTATTTCAATAACTTGCGGATTTTGATGTTGACGTTATTTGTTTATTCTTCAATGGATAGATGAATATTATTATTATTATATTATAAATTATCAAATACTTCATTATATCATTATCATGAAGACATCTCATTTGAAATCATTCCGTCTACTGGCAAAAAATCTCTCTCGCAGTTCAACATTTTCGATTATGAGCATAACTTTAGGAGGTTAAGAACGAAACCGTTAAGAGGCCATGGTCAGCAGATCCTTTTGTGATATTTTCCACATGAAACAAAACAATTCCAAGTGCACGGTATTTCGAAGGTTTACGACTTGACCCGCCAAACTTTTACGACCCTTTACGTGAAGAATTTCTACTTTTTTCCGACCGGCCTACTTCCTCGTGATTGCCGATCCACTTGAGCTGGGCCTCATTCGAAAATATTCTTCACCGGAACGAAAAATCGGATCGTAAATATCTCATGGGTTTCGGTTTGAACATACATATTATACAAAACGTGTCATCGGTTCGGTTTTATGCTGCACTTTCAATATTCCAAAGACCGATTTTATCTCACGTGATGGATTTTTTTTGTATTGGTTATCTCGATCTTTTGATTTAACACTTCTAAATAATTTGCGTGACTCAGGAAAAGTTGATGCCAAATAAAGTAATTCAGCAGTGCTTTCAAAGTTTGGTTTAATTTTTTTGTGCTTTTTCGCAAACAGAAATAGATTGCCAAATCATTTTGAGCTTCATTCTCCTCCATTGTCATATATGGACAATGGGAAGCGTTCAAAGGAGAAAAAAGGATTGAAGGTGTGTATTCAAGTTTTCAACATATATCTGACACTAACAATTATTCTTCTTTTGACCATGATTTACATATGTTGAACTGATTACTTTTGCATGAAATTTATTTGATGGAACACTTTCCTCAAACCCAAGAACTAAATAATTTTTTCTCGATGCGCGGTGCGCTTGTCTAGGATATGTAAGACTATCCTATTGGAGAAACTATTCATGGAGAAACAGTGGCATCAAAACCAGTAATGCTGCAAAAAGAACAGGAACTTTTATTGTATATAATCATCAAGACTAGTTTCGCTCTGGAGTACATAGCAAAGACTGATTAAGGCTACTTTCATTCCAAATCGGACAGGAGTCAGCGAAGCTCTTGAGATCAATCAAACATATGTCTTTCGTATCAGAAACACTAGTTGGCAGATATATTAAGGTCCAAGCATTAGCTACTAATAGACCACTGCATCGAGAAGGCATACAGAATTAGTATGTGGAATGAAACTTATTTATTCGGGTCACGGAAAAAGCAGTATATTATGTTCTTAGTTGTTTTCTTGGATATAGATGGCGCATTTGATGATACGTCCCTAAAATCAATCATTCAGTCTTCGAAATACAAGCTGTCGGTGGATAGACGGCATGGCGAGATATTTTGTAGACACTGTCATCGAATCTTGTAATGCACGAGTTACTACGTCTTCTATATCATAATGGATACAGACTACTGGATTATGCAGACGACTCAAACATCCTAATCCGGACAAATATAACAATCAGAGACTGTTGCATGCAGCAGTCCCGGAATGTTATAACTAGATGGACTGATGAAGGATGGTTAAACGCAATCGACCAAAGCAGTATTCACCAAGGGGTCTTGAGACCTCTAAAACTCTAAGATGAATGTAGCAGTTATCCCAAGAACTTAGTCGGCAGAAACATTGAATATACATTGGATATACACACGGATCGAAAACCGAATATTGGACGGAAGCTAAAAATTACCGTATGTGATGAAGTCTCCATTTCAGTTACTCACTCGATCAGTATACATCATTCTTCCAGGCTGATCAATACTCTCGAGACAGCCAGGTAGAACTTGAAGCACTGACGAATTCAGAAGTGAATACGAGACAAGTCTGAGAATGCGGTGAGGAAATAATAAGGATACCTCGCATATAATATTTTCTTCAGCCTTCAACACGAATTTCCCCGTATATAAGATAACGTAAAATATTCGTTCAGCCTTCAGGATGCATTTTTCAGTCTTGACGTAGGCGTTGTGTTATACTGTATCTACGTTATCAGTGGTGCCAATCGCAAATTTTATTACAAATGTACAAGTTTTTTATGTGAAAGTTTAAATTTAAAAACAATATATACTGTTTCACAAGTTCAAGTAGGTATGTAAATTCTACACTTTCTCGAAAACAGATAAATTATCGGAAACGTTTCAATGGAAACGAAAAAGTAAGCTTGATTTATGTTGTGCGAGTGTGTGCGTTGCAAAATCGCAAAAAATATGTAGTGTTACAATACTATCATACGACGAACGACTAACAGTGGTTAATTTGAATATTTGATTGAAGTTATTCGTCATTATATGTTAAATACAAATCTTCATTGTCGAATAGATGATTTCATGGCAAAATTGTTCCAGATTTCCATCTTCAATCCTCCAGTTTTTCGACAAGAAAGCGAATTGCGGAAAGAAACTATGAGTTAAGAATGCATTGAATATATAGAATATTCCTAACTTATACTTATGAAACTCATCAATAGTAGAACTTCTAGAGATTTCTCTTGAGAAAAATTGAAAATTCTTTGTTCAATATTAATACATGCGTTCGTTAACCTGGGGAAAGTTTGAAGTCATCATTCGTCAAAGCGTGGAAAGGAAACTAAGCGAATAACACATGTCAAAATAAGTCTGAGAACATTCGAGAAGAGATACAGATACGTATAAAAAATAAATATTTCGAAATTAAATCTTGAATACTTCATCTCTCGTAACGTACCTAAACAGTAAGTTCTGGTAAATACCTTCCGGAAAACAACTATTTCCCCAGCTAATATTATGACGGACATTGAATTATACGCGACAGACGCGGAAGTAGTTGTTTGTTGTTTTGAAATTTTATTTCGAATTATCTATTTTCTTATACGAATGACGGATTTCTAGTTGTCTATTCGGTGTTCCAATATTGTGTTATGTAGTCTGATGTTTTGTTTTACTTCCGAAGTTTGTGTTTTTGTTATACTGAGTGCCATTTATTGAAGACTCTAAAGTAAAAACGTATTGTTTCTATATATTTCGGCAAATTTGGATTATCGTTATCAATCTTTTTTCAAATTTGAGATACATATTCATGAACTAATATATTGAGTTCAGCACGTTATTACATTCATGATTTACCGATTTAGGTAATTTGTGGGAGGTAGTCTCGATTATGGTTACCTAGAGTATATAAATATTAGTGTAAGAAGCACATTGAGTATTCAAATCACTCTTGATAAAGCTACTCTGTTAGCGAAACATGTGAAATATTTTTCAAATAAAGTTTGTGGATATCAAATCATGAATAGTTTATGAAAGTACTATATATCTTCATCAAGTAACTGCCGAATCAATCAGAAAATTCTCGAAAAATGTCGAAGTTTGAACTGGAAAATTGTATTAATTTTGTATTTTTGGTCTAATTCAATTTTTTGTATTTTTTTGCAAATAACCTTATTATATCATTAATCCAGACGAAGAGTTTCGTATACCATGAATATTTTTAATTGTTAAATGAAAAAAAACTGTATTCATAGTTGAACAATATGTCTGTGGACTCTTCCATAGACATCTCGATTATACCAGTTTGGGTATTGGTATACAACATGCGAAAGATAAGGAGAGCCTGCATGAAGAAATCGAAAACAGTAAGAAATATACAGTCTGATAAATTAGGTCAGCAATAATTGAAATAATCTTGAAAATTCAATTTTGAAGACTGATACTAATTGATTGATTAGTATCAGTCTTAATTCAGTCGTCAAAAAAGGTTGACTCATATAAAAAAGTTAAATTCATGATACTTTCTCAGAGACGAAACGTCGGATCAAAAACCTGCATACACTATCTCGTTTGGATTGAAAAGTGTTAATAACAAGACGTTTTCAATTTCAAATATATCCTGAAATAATCTCCAAAAAAATTAAAAGCGATTTTCGGTACTTTTCAAATATCTCTGAAACTAATTGAATTTTACAAAATTTCGAAACGTCATTTGAATAAACTTTAAAATTGTCAATCTTTTTTTTAATCAGTCTACTTTGTATGTCTCACGGTTTCCGATTTTCGCATGCTAGTCGTCTTTATCTTGGACAATGAGTAGGTATAGTAAATCCATTCCATGCCAATCCATTTCACCAGCTTCTTTCATTTGTCAGTTTTTCTTTCATGCATCCTTTCATCTTCATTGTTACTCTTAATATAGTTGAGATGAAACGTCCAGTTTCGAACAATATTCCTCTGCCCCGGAGTTAAAAACTCCACGACGAACATCGTCCTCCTTTGATCGTCGAGGAGGAGTACATCAGACTCATTAGTTTGTAACAGTCTAAAGGCAGGGAACAAATAATTGCAATAAATTCGGCACTTCTCACTCCCCACAATGAATTCCTTATCCCCCGGAGCATAAGGTGACACTGAGTGCCAAATTCAGTAATAAAGTACTCGCAGAGCCGCGTTATATCAATTGATATAGGCTGAGACCGCAAATGTTTCATATGAGAGTTTCAAGAGCCTCGTGGTAGACTCTGCACGAGTATTTTTGAGTATCCAACTACAGTCTAAAGGGTAAACAAAGCTGAATCAGTGGAGAATCTGCTGAAGTGTCATAAACATCTGATTAGTGCAGTAGAATTCACAGTTCATAATATACCTACAGAAATTGCTGTTGGCCAACAACAATCTGAAGGATCAGATTTTATTGCCAAACTGTTCTTTCACAGCCATACCAGGATCTTAGTGAATTTGAAAGAGTTGCACTCTCAGCTTAGGGGGCAATTTTGAAATTCTTCCCGCCAGATTCTCATGAATATGAAAACAAATTAACGAAATTGATAGTAGAGGCAACATACAAGGTACACAATACAGATTCCACTGTTACAACAATAAATGTTTGAAAAACTGAAAGAAAGTCAAACAAAAAAATATATACATGGTGTTTCAAATTCGATCCTCACCATTGGGATCTCGGAAACTATGAGAGACGAAGATTGTTAAAGTGGAGCAAAGAAAGTTCTGAAATTCCAAGTATATCCGAAGATATCTGGAAAAAACAGAAATTTCGGAAAATGGTTTTTATTTTTCTCTGACTTTATTTTTCGAAGGATTCGAAAATAAATTGCACTTTCACATTGCTACTTTTTCTCTGCTACATAAAGGTGTTTTCAGATTTGCTATCCGACGTTTCATAGTCCGGCCACCATCATCAACTTTATTTTTTATTATGGGCGATACATTGGGTTCTTTCTGTTTTGAATAGAAACAGATTTTAGAATGAACAAGGTCACTATATTGAGCATTTGCTGTGATTTACTTTTGTTTTTACATTTCAGTTAATCATTGTTATTTGTTCAAAGTTCTATTTTCATTGAAGAGGGCACAATATCAAATTTACACCTTACACACCTCATTTATCAAATTTTGATTGTTGATTCTGTCTCCTTATTTTTCATTGGCTTTTCAAACGAACCAAACTCTGTGATATTTTGATCCATTAACTTGAACATATGTCGAAGTGGTTGTCATCTTTCAGGATAGAAGTTTAAATACATTTCCGATGTCCTAACACTGTTTATATCGTATTTGTAATTAATTTTTTATCATATCTCTTTTTTCTTTATTCATGAAAGTCATTTTTCACTAGTACAATAACAAAATGTCATCAAATTAAGAAATTGAAAGTCTAATTTAGAAATTTGAAAGTCAAAGCCTATTATGATGAAAATTAATGTTTTTCAATATCTCCAATTTTTCGAAAAAGAATGATAACTTACGATACATCATTGAAAAGGTAAAGTCTGGTGGCCGGAAGACGAAACTTCGGATAGCAAATCTAAAAACAACACTATGTATCAGGGAAAAAGTGGTAATGTGGAAGTGCAATTTATTTTCGAATCCTTCGAATAATAAAGTTAGAAAAAAATTAAAAGCATTTTCCGAAATTTCTGTTATTTCTGGAAGTCTCCGGATATAAGTTAGTGAGGTAAATGCGTAACTTGGCCATAATTTAACCAACTTCGTATATCTCATAGTTTCCAAGATCCCAATGTGGAAGATCGAATTTAAAACACCTTGTATAGAACTCTAGACAAACATAAAAACATTTTGACAAAAACAGAGAGTACGCGACTCATTTTTCACTATGTAGGAAACCTCATTTTTATGGTTTACCAAAAATACACAAACAAAACTGTTCTCTGATTATCAGTTCGATCGGACCTACGAGTGAAACACGTGCGAAATATCTTGAAACCATAAAGGTTATTTCGAACATGTATTTACCAATGAAACACCCTATATGATAGGCAACCAGCTTTATTGAAATGATGTATTTCTTGGGCATTTCAAATGTCGCAAAAGTTGCAGACCATCACTTTCGTCATGTGCCCAAGATTCCACAAAACCATCCATGTAAGTCCGCATCAACGAATCGTAATATTCAAAACAGAAATAACTCGAAGAGCAGAGGTCAAACCACCTCACGACAATCCAGCCCATTCATTATCGAAAAACTGCTTGCTCGGATGCGTTACGTCACCTCGTATTGTTTCACGGCAGGGTCAATCCTATTGTTGGCTAACGAATCGACTGAATATCAATGTTTGTATTCACATATTCCGAACCTCAAACTTTTGTGTGCTAATGACAATCAACACACACACCGATGCCTATTCCACCTGTCCCTGTAATATCCTGCGATTGAATATAGAAATTAGAATCGTATTCATTCGCTACTAGAGGTTAGAGAAGGAAATGTGCGGATGGTCACCTGTTTCCTCGTTATTCGAGTGGTTTTAGTTCTGATGAAGGAATACTGGGTTGTTATCAAGCAAGTAAAGGGTGAAAACTAATTACAGCCAATCGTTGCATCCCTTTGGGAGTCTGTTTATTGTCTTTTGGAATGGGCAAGGCGTCTTTCCCGTTTTAACATTCTTTTTACTTTTATTGACCATATTTCTTGTTGCATGTCAAAGTTAGGACTCCCAATGTCAAAGACAGTGTTCAAAATTTTAATCTGAGATATAAATCTGTAGATAATCTTGCGGCTTAGGGTGCTAACAAATTCATTGGATTCATGTAATGACTGGCTAATGATCAAGTACGGAGCAATTACTTGGTAATCGAAAGCTTCACAGCAAACAGTTCAGGCGAAGCTATCAAGGAAAAACACTCCTTCTGGAAACACTTGGCTTTCAACAAGCATCCTCCAAGTTTGTTGCTAAAAAACTCTCCTAAAGAAATACAAAACAGATTGTCTCAGATCTGGATTCGAAACTATTATTCTGGAAAGTAAAGAAACTGTTGACATTTGCATATATAGCTGGTCTGTAGAAAATGTTTCAGATTTCTGACAGAATCTTCCTAAATTTTTGAAAGATGTCACCAAAAAATAATGGCGTACGTTGTTTCACAAGCCTATTTATTGATTACTGTCACCTAAACCTCTATATAAGGAAACTAGTTGTTACACGCGGCTTCGCCCGTGTAGAATTTGTTAGTTGTAGTACTAATTAGTACTATGTTGCTGTATCGCTGCTGTTCCAATGTTTTGACATCATCAGATTCAACGAACTTAGGCGTGCGCAGCGTTATAGAACAATGCTTTCAATAAATTGTTCTACAGCGCCATCTAGTGGTGAGTTACAGAAAAATTGATAGCCTAAAAACCTTCTCTATGAAAAATTACTCAAACATGTCAAATTTCATCACGATCGGTAGAGCGGTGTAGAAGTTTATCACTTACCAACCAACCAACAAACATCCAATTTTTTATATTAGATTAGGGCTGTCGGAAGACAATGCCTGCCATTTCTGTTTGTAAGATGATAACAAAAACATACTTTGTACCTACCCTGCCGCAGAAATAATCAGGTTCTCAATATTTGACAGAGTTTCACTTTCGCTGTTGGACCTAAAACTAAACTGAAAACCAAACAAACTAATGGGTTTCGATAAAACCATCACTTTTTCATACATTTTCTATGAAAATTATCCACCACCGTCTTCTGGATATGACTCACTTGTTCTTGATGATTCAAAAATCCTTTTTTTCAGATAATTATATTGTTTTCATTCCTTTTTGAATCACCCGTTCCTATTCAGAGCACTTCATTCCGTTTCTTCCAGTTTTTGAAGATTTTACTTGTTTTGGATGTCGTTCAACATCATTATTCAACATAAAAATGATTTCTTTGAATTTATTTTTGCGCCAGTATTCCTGCTTTAACATATTCGCAGTTTCGAACCACCGACTTGATTTTTCTCTTAGGTATGTTTCCTCTTGAACCTGCCAACTGTCTGTCAGTTCTCGAAGAAGTTATTAGTGATTAATGTGTCCGAATCTAAATCAGCCTCTTATATTAACCATAGATCTTCTACAATGTTTTCTCATAGTCCTTTGGCATAATGAAGGGCTATAAATAGTTGTTTCTCTTCTCGCCAATATCTATGTTTCTAACTTTTTGGAGTACTCATTGAGAAAATCCTAGTTGTACATCAATGATCTGACAGAATTACAGAACATATTAGCCATGCACAAATAGATGAAGTTGCCATCAAAAGCCTTCTCATCCCGGTAATAGCTCCATTTTACAGAAAACATTCGAGGAGAAAATGCTGGACACCGTATCATTTATGTCAAAGATAGTTTTTGGTTGAGTAGACGATAGTAGCAAGACGGAAATCTCATTGCATTTTTGGTCATCTAGGCCTAAAAAAGGTGGTAATGACAACAATATCGAAATCGAACAATTTCAATGGAACAGAAGATGCTCAAGAGGTTAATAAATCTATAGGTTTAATATAGGAACTATTTTATTGAACAGTACACTAGCAAAACCCTGTTTTTTAATTGAAAAGCAGAAAGTTATTCTGCACCAGTTGTGGAATTGGCGCAGTGGTAGTGCGCCCAACTCACGATCAGAAGATCGTGGGTTCGATTCCTACCTCGACCAGATATTTTTCTCGAGAGAATTTATCTGGTTGAAGCTGGG
>WOGP01002811.1:0-16093 GCA_015342065.1 Leptinotarsa undecemlineata | reverse complement strand
CTACACACAAAGAAGTGATGGACAACATGGTCAAGTTAATTAATTTTATGAGATCCCATTCTGCTTTTCAGCACCAGCATTTCAAAGAGTTCCTTTCTGAATGTAATTCTGAGTTTTCTGACTTACTACAACACAACAATGTTCGTTGGCTGAGTAAAGGTCAAGTTATTGAACGTTTCTGGCTAATAAAAGAACAAGTATCCTCCTTCTTGCAAAACTTGGATACGCATGGAGCCAGAAAGCACTTTGAGTTCATAAAAACAAGCACAATATGCTGGTTGTGCCTTTTCGGAAAGATATTTTAAAATATTTGAATACGGTAATACCGTCAATACAGAGTTACAAGGAAATGGAAAATTAATATGTGATCCGATACAAAGCGTGTCTGCTTTTTATTGTAAGCTGGATATTTTTGAAAAAGATATCGTCAAACAAAAATTTATTAATTTTCCGACAATTCTTGAATTTTAAAAGGAGACCTCTGAAGAAGACATTGCAGAGTTTGTAAAATTTCTGGCCGATCTCGGGAACGAATTTGCTACAAGATGCCAAGACTTTGCAGAGATAGGCGAGCTATCTCCGTGCCTTAAACTTCCACTTGAAATTGATGCAGCGGCAAAATAGACAGATGTGGCTGCTAAATTGTTTAATCTGTCAAAGCCATCACTTCAAATGTCGATAATTGATTTGCAAGAAGATGTGTCTTTGCAAATGTATAGGACGATATCCACTGAAGAATTTTCGGCCAAAGATGTCCCAGAAAAATATGAAAATTGTAAAAGACTATCTATCAATTTGGCCACAATGTTTGGCTCGACATACATATGTGAAACATATTTCTCAAAAATGAATTTTTGAAAAACAAATATCGTTCGAAATTAACAGACGCTCACCTAAAAGACACACTTCGAATTTGCTGTTCCTCTCGAGAACCAAACTGTAAAAAAATGGCTCAAGACCGTCGGTGTAGTTTCGCTCATTAATAAGAGGTCTTGTATTTCTTCTATAATTCAGAATGTGATTTGAAACAAATAATATGTAGCACTTTATTAACAATAATTGTTTTTTTTTCTGGGCCCCGTTAAAATGTTCACACAGTATCCGGACCCCACCTAAAACCACTCGCCGACCCCTGCTCTAAATCGTGCTCCCAACTGCAATAAACTACCTTATTTAATCCAGTTGTGTAATGTAGTGTGATATTGTGATTATCTTATTTCTCTTATTTGATTCGGGTTTTACAACTTAAGGGTCTAAATTGGTTTCATTATAACATCCCATACCTTCATATCATGGAAGAAGGCGTACCTATATTCATATGTCCAGTGAAACCAATGCGAAATTTATCTTTAAATCTTAATCGGCTATCAGATTATCAATAGAAATTAGTAGGTACTTAGTTCGTTCTTCAGCAACGAGTGAAAAATTGATAAAAGACTCATAATGCCCAGTTTGTTTTTAACAAAAGGTGCACGGGTATTCTTATTCCCTGTTCGTGTTGCGGCCATTTTCGCAACCCTTGATTTTTTAACACCACGTGTTAAAATTTTCTTCAAATATATTCATTTTTAAATAGTTTGGTTTTCCGTTAATAATCTTAGTTATTATTATCATTGTGATAAGAGAGTATTTTCAACTCTGTATCATGCAACTATCGGTTGTCAATTTCGATATGGATATTTGAACTGGGGTATGAGTTCCACTACAGAGAGGGATTTTATACTGCTATTAGAATAATGAACCAAGAGGGACTCGTTTAGGAATTTTTTCAAGGAACTGAAAATACACTCAGTAGCTGTTATTTATATGTCGATATATGAGTTATGTGACAATATGAGTAAATTCTTCTCCGAACAACAAAATTATTCTTACCCTACTATGGCTAGAATAATGCTTTTAGGTTATTTAAAAAATGTTGCCTGTTTCATTCATTATCATATTTTTGTAACTCTATATCTCAATAGATAGATATTTGTTCTACTATGTCGTGAAGTATACTCATCGATAGAGAATTTTGTACTCTATATACATTGATGCTTTTCATTTTTTTCCAAATTTAATTTTGATTATTTTCAGCAGGCAATTGGCAATGATAGTATTAATGAATTTTAATTATGGAGAGTTTAGCTTCGCTAATGAGCCCCCAAAGTGGTAGGTCGACTTACAGTAATCCAGGAAGACCCTACTGGAGACTAACCCCTCACAAACGGTGTATGGGATTGCGGAAGAACTGGGCGTCAGCTCCCAAAGGTTTTTTTTTGGTTTAAAACGTATTAGAAAGGTAAAGAAGCTCGAAAAGTGATTTGAACGATTTATAGATATTATCGACAAATTAGAGCGTTGAAGTTTAGTCACACCCACCATACTCCCCAGACCTCTCACCAATCGACTACCATCTTTTCAAACACTTCGATAACTTTCTCACCGGTAAAATCTACGCTAATCAGGACCAGGCAAAATGTCTTCGTCGACTTCACCAAATCACGAGTACGCAATTTTTACACTGACGGAATTAATCGACTTGTGTTAGGTTGGTAAAAGTGCACTGATACAAACGAACAAACCTTTTGAAACAACCAATCAATAACTTCTTGCCCTCTTCGAACTGTTCTTTACCGTAAGACTTACCTCTTACCTCCATCTAGTAGAAAATCGTCAGTCAGTAATGGATGGGTATCGATGCATTCTCTGCTCGCTTTGGATTCGTTTTCAATCAATCAATCATTCAATTTATTTGGTTTTTATCGATACAACAGATTTAGCATCGTCAAGGCAGATAAATATAGTACAAAACATACACATTAAAAGGCAAAGCATTAAAACTTACAGTTAAAAAATTCACTCACGTCATAAGGACATAAGGGCGGAGATCAACCAGCTGCCCTTTTATACTTATTTGATTTTCATCATATGTAATTTCCTCGTATATGGTGGTAGATGATTGAAGAGCCTTATCGCTATAGTAAAAAAGCGTTTATGAGTAATGGGGAATGTTCCTCCAGACGAAAATCAAATAGTTTTCATAAAAGAGCTCTAAAACAACGCATTTTAAACTTATCATTTCAACCTTTTTCATTAAAAAATTATTTAAGTACTTAAAAAAGAGAAATAAAATAATGCATTCAACATTTAAAGGGATTCATTTCTATTTCACCATTTGGCAACATCGGTTATAGATAAAGGACAATGAATCGGTTACCGGTATGAGACAAACAAAGATGACATATTTCAGAGGCGTGCTATTCTGTTTACTTATGTTCTGAGTTCCGAGACATTCTTTGACATATGACATTTTGTGCACCTAACATATCTTCCTCTATATAAATAAATAACAAAACAACTGTTGTTTATGTGGATTGTGGAGGTGGTATTGAACTATAATTTATATTTTGCCTTAATTTGACACTACCGACATGATTCGTCTTCTTCTAGCATACTACTAACCTGAACTCCGATCTAGCATTCTAGGTGCTGATGCCAATATGTTAATTAGAAACAAATCCTTTTAAAAATCAAAACCCAACATTTGAAACATCAATTTGAATACTTTCAAAAGTGAATTTGAAAAACTCATGAAGTGAACTCAACTTTATTTTGTTCAAACTTGCATTTGCTATAATAACCCAAATTGAGGAACATTCCCCATTGCCAGTCGATATTGTGACCATTTCAGATCAAATATTCGTGGTTGCGATTAACTTGTGTCTTGATATAGACAAGACATTGAAATATGTATAGAGCCGTAATGGTAAATATATTAAATTTTTCATATAGAAGTCTTGCCTTTCCCAAGATTCTAATAGCCGTATTTTGTAAAATGAATATCCTTTCCCAAACAGTTGAAAGTCTCCAAAAAACCAATCCGTATGACAGCTTAGATTAAAATAACCCCATGTAAGCTGCTCTCGAAACATAAGACGGAAAAAATTCATTGATTCTACGAAGCAGGTAAAGAGTGATAGACAGCTTATAAGAGAGATAGTTGATGTGTTCTTTCCAATTAAGTTTTTGATCCAGTGTTACCCACAAAAACTTAATGGATTTTTGACTATCCTTCAATTCTTTTAGTGTTAACGTAATTGTTTCAGTTTTCTTGCGTGTTTACAAACACATATCCCGTAGGTAACATGAAAATGGGTAGTAGGTGATGATGAGAGTGTCATGAGAAACAATGTTGTGTCGAAGTGTCAGAATAACGATTGGGTGTTGGGAAAAAACTCCAGTAATATTCATTACTACACCAAAGGTTCTAAACAGTGCACCACAAAGAGGTTCTGTTGTCTAATCGACATATTGCTTTCGGCTATGTAAATATAATATGAGAAGATAGAAAGCTACAACCCTAATCCCATATTTATTTATTTTATACGATAGTGAGACAATCGAATATATTGCTCAAATTACACAGCTTACAGCGTCATGATGGCCATTCTCAAAACAGAGCTGAGAGATACAACTGAAAATTCTGGTGTAGAATAACTCCGAAGCAAACTGCTACTAAACATAACTGCAAAAGCTAGACTTAGGAAGTATTACCTATAGTTCATCTCCTGATTATGCCAATTTGATCGGTGAGAAAGTGTGTAACAGTTCTGGTGGAATAGTATAACTGCTTATTGGAATAGGGTTCCAAACGTCCTTCTCCTTCAATCAGGTGTCCCCCCTTTGGATACGATCACCCTCGAAACTCGAGACTTGCACGAGTTAAGAGCTAATGAAGTCTTACCTTTCAATATGCGATTTCCAGCGACCCATTTCCCTAAAGCATGTTTCACAAATTATCCATTAAGTGCCAAAACAGGAATCAAACCTGCCTCAATACGTATAACGCAGTGATTTTACGAGAAGAACTTTCTCCCATTGGCTGCGGTCTAATCAATAAGTACTACAACCTTCAGGAAAGTATTTATTCTATGATTGCCAGAACAGACTCAGACTTTTTCATTTAACGAATCAAGTCCCTCTTATAGTTTTGGTTTGGAGAAAATATTTCAAATGATGAACTATTCGTAATTAGTTATTAACAGTAAAAATTTTCGTACCTGGTTACAAAGAAGGAGCGTTTTAACATCTGTAAAAATATTAATAACAATACCAGTGGAGTTCCTCATGGACGATACCCTCACCTTGTCTTGGTGGTGGGGCTCGCGTACTTTTATGATCCCGAGAGCCATGCCGGTATTAGCTCAGCTACTGATTGGGTATATCAGACCGGATGGATCGAAGGAGAAATGTCAGACGAAGACCACCCCTGCGGCACTAGAGGTTAGATTACGTCTGCGGTAACCCTTGCCTGGTATAAGAGGCAACTAAGAAGAGAGTTTAGTTTGAGCCAGTGGTGGTATGCGACCCGTTCCGAAGGATCAACGGTACCTGGGTCTGATCATGTATCACCATGGGACCCGTTGAGATACCAGACGACACCTCATCGTCCAGCGACCTCTCATCCATGTTGCAAGGGACTCCATGGATATGAAGAATCCTTTTCCCCATACTCTTGGAAACTTATCTGACTGACTCCTCTGACTCGCAGTCCAAGCGGGAAAGTTTGATATTACTATAATACAAGAACCCTGGGTTTACAGGGGAAAGATCTTGGGATTTGGTCATATCATGGGGAAATCAATTCACAACAGAAACTCAGAGACATCAAGAATATGCATAATTATACAAAAAAAATTTAATTTACTGACGTTGAGTATCTTTTGTACAAGGGACTCCATGGCGGTAAAACTAAAAATGGCTAAAGATAGCAAACAATCAAGACATTTCAAACATAGACAATGTCTAACTTCGTTTACGTGTTTAGATCTTCGGCATATTAACTTGGAAATTGAATATTCTCAAACCTCACTTATATCTCATCAAAACTCCCGAAAAAACTGGGAAGCATATAAAGTACACCTGGAAAATTGTTCAGACCGGATATGTTTTGTAGTAGACTTAGAATTAGGAGCAGGCCGATTACTGGTATCTGTTATCTCTACGTATAAGGAACATCATCCCACCGTCAACCAGAGATCAAAGAAAAATGTTTTCTGGTGGAATGAAGATTTGTCATGGATGAGGTAACAAACTAGATAAACCTTGAAAGGGCAAAGAAATCTAAAATAATATCATGGAGGAGGCAAGGAGAGGAGGTCAAACAGTCTCAAGTGTGTGACAGACAATACAAGATACTCTCTAAGACACCGCAGGTCTCAATGAATAATCTTGTAACAAATACCAAGGGGAGAGACTATAAGAGTGTTTCTTCGGTGCACTTCCTTGGGTCAGAAATTAGAAGTCTAACACCGGAGTCCTGAACAAATTGGGAACTGAAGCCTCCTTGCAGGGCGTTTAGGCAGGTTTTGCTGATTGCAAAGAAATTAGTAGATTTGGAGAACAGTGAATGGGCCATAAACTTAATCCAACCTTGTCAGTTGTCAGGACCGGATCGCATTTACCCAGTAATACCTATTTATAAAATTGTATATAATCCTCAAAGCAAGTCTGTTCCACAAGTTTGATCACATATTGAAAATGGCCATTTCGACAATCCCACAGAAAATATTCCGCTGATGAAGGGATAGCGGCGAGAGAAGCAATCGTACCATTTCTTATTCAACTGCTACGTTCTGAATTTATTTTTTTAAAAGCTCAGATTTTCAAAAAATAATATATACCTATTTCAATATCTATATTTTTTTGAAATATTTTCAAACTTTCCGTCATAGCACATATTAGTTTATTCCACAATAGTACCAATGGGGAATGTTCCTCCTGACGAGAATCTAGTAGTTTTCATAAAAGAGCTTTAAAACAATGCATTTTAAACTTATCATTTCAACCTTTTTCTTTAAAAAATTATTCAAATACTTAAAAAAGAGGAATGAAATAATGCATTCAACATTTAGGAATTAGTTTCTATTTCACCATTTGGCAACATCGGTTATAGCTACTAAAGGATAATGAATATGTTACCTGTATGAGACAAACAAAGATGACATATTTCAGAGGCGTGCTGTTCTATTTACTTCATTCTGTGACATATGCCATTTTGTGCACCAACCTGGCAAAGTTGCCTAACGGGAACTAACAATTGCTATGGAAAAATATTTTTCATTTTTGTTTTTCCAAAATACGGGAAAAAATTGTGATTGAAAAAGAAACTTCTTACATTATGTTCTCTCTCTCTCCCCCTTTGGATGGTCGTTGCTTCCCACTCGGGTGCATTTGACCAACTCCTGTCAACAGTGTTGACAGGAGTTTTCGTGTGGGGGCGCAGTATAGGTGGTTATCCGAACCCTTATCCGAACCACTTCGGCCTGGATACCGGCGAAAATAAAGGGGACCCTTATTTCACATTTGATACGCTTCCTTTATACAAATAGTCTACTTTATTGATGGGCATTCACTTCACGAAAAGAAGCCCCGCAATAGCACATGGCATCGTTATCGATATGGCGATCGTTATAGGCACGTCCGTCCACTAACACTGCCACCACAGCAATATCAAAAAGGCAATAACAAACTTTTTTATCGCTAGAAATCTCACCAAAAATATAATTGAAAAAGAAATTTTATATTGATACTGATTCATATATTACGTTGCTTAGCGTTCCCGTGAAAGATATCTATTTCAGTACAAACTGGCCAGGAAATAGCTATTTTCTTGTAATTTCTGTATTCGATAGGTTTTGGAAGTAGTCGAAAGTATTTTTTGTGCAATATCTATACATCTTTGCGAGGAGTTTATTTTAGAGTGGATAACTTAAGGGGTACCCAATTATCGGAATTGTGGTGGAAACTTATCCACTCCTCTCTCAAAATATCATTACATAAAAATCTGTGAAAACTGAAAGGGAGGCTCAACAATGTTTGACAATTGTTGAAACATTCAATTCATACGGCACTCAAGTCCTGACATTATTGAAACATTACAAACAATTGATACACTTCATACCAGGGTTGCTCAAACTTAAACTGTTGGCGATCTACCTCAATATTGTTAGATTACGATCGATCGACTCTTGAGAGGCTGCAAGTATGTGTGATGCAGGATTTTCGTCTAGGTAGGGTGTATCGTAGCATATATATTAGTTTTCCGCACAATATGGATTTTTTTAGTCAAGGTAAATGTAGTTTTGCTCTAAAATGTCAATGAAAAAAGTCATAATTTTTCAATCATTCAAGTTTCTAGAAAAGTCAACGGGAATCGCCGCGTTTTTTTTTTTTTGACAAGTACCGTGCGTTCCTTTGATAAAGCCACCTTTTGCCACAAGCAGGGGGTTATTATAATGAATATAAGTGATGAGGGTGTTATTCTGGCCTAATTGTGAATCGAATAAATTTTAGTAGTTCATTCATTTCATTTTGTTCTAATGTCCTATCTACTAAAACAAAATCTGTGAATAGTTCTATGTCGAAATTTATTTCTCGAGATCTTCTCAAAAAGCACTCGCGATCGACTAGTTGATCGCGATCAACCGTTTGAGCACCCCTGCTCTATAAACTTCAAACTTCCATTTTGAAAGAACCATGTGGTAACAATCTTGATTACGGAACAAGCCGAAATAACGTCAATTGTCCTGTGTCAATTGTCGCTGCCATCAGTTTTCTATTTTCTTTATAGTTTGAGTTTCGTGTAAGCAGGAATAATTCTCTCTGAAAATGAAGTAAGTTCTCAAATATATTTTATTAATCATGAATAATTTTCTTCATTTTCAATGTTGAATATAAACACCATAGACTAGATTATATATTTATACCAATATTTTCCTAATTTTTAGGATCGGACTCTGCGCCTACAGTGGGTACAAAATTTACCCAGGCCATGGAAAAACTATGGTTAAAGTTGATGGAAAGGTAACCTTATGCTTTTTATTTTTCAAGATCACTAAATATTCAATATAGCACATGCATATTTACAAACAATAACATAAACAGTATTGATGATTCTTTCATACTATTGGTTAAATCAAATGTATATTTTATTATTGTTGAAACGATTGGTAATGCTATTTACAATTTCAGTCATTCACCTTCCTCAACTCAAAATGTGAACGGGCTCACCTTCTGAAAAGGAATCCTCGTAAAGTAACTTGGACTGTCTTGTACAGACGTAAGCACAGGAAGGGCCAGGAAGAAGAGGCCACTAAAAAGCGAACTAGGAGAACTCAAAAATTCCAGCGAGCTATTGTAGGAGCATCTCTGAATGACATTATGGCCAAGAGGAATCAGAGGCCCGAAGTGAGGAAAGCACAAAGGGAACAAGCTATCCGGTAAGTTGCGAAATTAATAATATTATGCACTTGCATGAATCCTATCAAAGTCTTGTCCTGGTTAAACGTAATTGGATGAAAGTGAATCAAATAGCTAAGCCACAACAATTTATCGGGTTGGTGTTTTCAATACTTGGTTGAGTGCATGAGCACAATTTTGCATGACTGAAGTCATAACTTCTAATAATAATAAATCATAATTTCTATGCAAAATTTACAGAAGCTTACAGCATTGTTGTAATTTCATAAACTACACCTTACAATTTGATCTCCACAAATTTTATTTGAGAAATATATCATGACATGTTTCGCAGTAGCTTCTTCAACAGTGATTTGAATACGACAAGTTGCTTCTTACGCTAATATTTATATACCATCCAAACCAGAAACAAAAATGCTAGGTCTAATTCTAGATCATAAGCTGAATTGGAGTCATATAGATTAACTATGTGATAAAACTATGTAAGAAATGTTATGCACTGAGATTTATGTCGAATCATTATATAAGAGAGGTGCTCCTAAATCTGTACTATGCAACTATTGGCTGTCACTTGCGCTATGGAATCTTGAATTGGTGTATGAGCTTCTCTGCTGAAAGAGTATTTATATTACAAAAGCGTGTGGTCAGAATAATTGCTAGTTTAGGATGGCGACACTAATGTAGAAGCTCATTCAAATAGCTGGAAATACTCACAGTTGCTGGTCTGTATATATATATATAAAGTGGATAATGTTAGCGACTGGAGAAACGTATAATAAAATGGAATAGCAGGGCCTCTCAGTCAAAAAATTAAAAATCAAACTCTGTTCTACTTTGCCAAGCTTTCGCTTCTATTGGGAAGCTTCTTCAGGGCAGTAAAATTGAGTTAAAAACAATTTTTGAACATATAAATTGACAAAAAAGTTTAACATATATTAAATTTCGTTGTGGGTTTGACAAACGTCATACGTGAACGTATGACATTTGTCAAACACACATCACAATCACAAATGCAATAATAGCTAAGGGAGGTGCCTACAATAATCAAATGAACGGACTCGATGTACTTCAGGAATGGATACTAAGGATAATATACTCGAAAGATCGATTATATTTCAGTGATTGAATTTATCATCTAGCAAAAGTTTTAGATACTGAACAATTATTTTCGAACGTCTTGATAGTGAAGCAGTAAAAAAGGAGGATCTAAAAATTACTATGTGCACACATATAATACTAGGAAAGGAGATAACAACCTTGCAGTGCCTTTCGTCAAACCCAGAGTATATGTATACAATAAAGTTCCCAGTGAACTGAAAACAATCAACTCTGCGGCCTAAAATAATACAATAGAACTAAAAGAATGTTCTTCGGAGGTGTTCGTTTTCATTGTAGACTGAGTTTTCTCCTATGAAACTGTGTACAAAATCATCATCAAAGCCATTTACCTTCCTACTTAAATCATTATGTATTATATAATTAACTCTGTCATTTATTATAATGAATAAATATATTATTACTATTATTATTATGTTGATGATGGCATTGCTCCCATGTGGTTTTTGGTATTGGAAAGGTCGAAAAGCTCTATAAGTGGTTGCTTCACGCAATGAACAATAGACAGAAAT
This sequence comes from Leptinotarsa undecemlineata, assembly GCA_015342065.1. Lineage (NCBI taxonomy): Eukaryota > Metazoa > Arthropoda > Insecta > Coleoptera > Chrysomelidae > Leptinotarsa > Leptinotarsa undecemlineata. The sequence goes on along the minus strand of WOGP01002811.1, from coordinate 5,222 downwards.
TGCCACGTTTCGAGGTCTGTTATTCTATGCTTTTGCACAACCAATACGATTCTTCTTTGAATCGAATCGTCACGTATGATGAAAAGTGGACCCAGATCATAAAGAAAATTACCATTGTGAGAAAATCGACGGAATGTTCCGGAAATTGCATCATCAGCAGCCGGCACTGGTAAGAGAAGAGGTTAGATCATGCTCCACGACAACGCTCGTCCGCACATTTTACAAATCAAAAAGACTCATGAAAACAGAAAATAGTTGATAGACAACCTAAAAACACATAATAATTCATTTTGTTCCTTCAGGTCAGCCGTATCACTCGCTTATCGAATGTAGTCGAAAACACCGCAAATGAGGTCCTCACCAGATTAGGAAATATGTATCGTCTGTCAACAATGAAGTGGATTATTCTTCACAAAGACATTTTTAGCCTCGTAGCATAACACATACTTTGTAACTGCCCCAAGGCGCGAAGAAAAATCTAAGAAACAAAATCTGTGATCTAAAAAATGGTTCTAAAAAGTTTGTGAAAAGTTTAAATTTTCAACTTAATTGCATCATGTTTCATCTCAAATGAGTATAACTATTCCATTCCAGAATTAACATGTCTCCCAATCATCAGAAATGCATAACGTGCATTGGCGTTTCACCAATCGGCGTCTTCAAGAGATGAAGAAAACTGACTCCTAATTTTCGAACTCTCATTTTATATCTAACAGGACACACTTTCAATTTTACTTTCCGATACATATCAATAGTTTCGGATAGAAATTTGCAGGAAATGTTCTCGTAGAAGTTTCCGCAAATATCAAAAGAGTGCCATAAATATTAATGATTTTGGGTACAAATTGCAGGAAAATTTTCTTGTGAATGGTCCAGCAAATTTCAACATAGTAATGCAAAAAGAAACAGGATGAGCCCTCCTACTGGAAATTATCGAAGTTCATTCTGTTAGATATGAATATACAGTTTTATAGTCAGAAATTAGTTTTCTTCAGCTCCTGAAGAGGCCAATTTGGTACGTGAGAAAAGTATTGCATTTCTGGTGACTGGAAAAATTGATTGTTTTGAATTCGTTATATGCCAGTTTCCAGTTCAACCTTTAAATAACTATTCCGTTGTTTAATATAATACTAAACTTTTAGACGTTCATGAAAAAAATATAATTTCCATCTGTTATATTGAAAAGTGCTCTAAACTATAGAATAATTGTTTTCCTGAACCTTAAAAATGCTCTCACACAAGTGCAAAGTTTATTTGCCTTGTAACTTTTTAACGAAATGCCATAAACTATTCCTTTTTCTTTGAGTAACAAAATAAACTCTCAATTCCAAAAAGCAATCAATGTGAACTGCAACACAACCTTTCGAATGCCTTTCACGCGTTCTTTTCACGGTAGACAGATGGCGACACTTGATATTTCTGAAATCATTCGAAATTCAGCAATAAAGGTTTCTGTATTGCTTTTGCAACAGAGTACACGATATCGATTTCAGCAGAAAGAGAACTGTAATACAGACCTGTTGTATCTATTGATTTTGTAGAAATACTTCTCTTTTTCTCACTAGAGGGCGCCAAAGAACGTTTTCCTGTGGAATAAAATTGGAACTTGAAATTAAATTGATGGATGTAGCCGTTACTATGTGGTAGAAAATCATTATGAAGAAAAGAGAATTGATAATTTTTGTAACTAACATTACTGCAGTTTCGTCGTATGAATAAGTTTAAAAATGTCCTCATATGACGAAACTGCAGTAACATTAGTTATAAATAAAATTGGTAAAAAACATAGAAAGATTCTATTCTCTTCAGTTGAAAACTTGAATTTATTGTTAATAAAATGCGTGTTCCGTTGTTCATGAAGCAGAGAGTAAGATGCATAGAAAGCCTGTTTTCCATCGATTCACCTATGTTTTGTCAAAAACTCTCAACGAGAGAAACAAGATTTGTAAACATGCTGATAGGTGGTGCAAGAATCGAAAACTGTGGTGTGTATTTTGTTCATTTCTTCGAATTATGAACCATAACTGAAACCAAAGTCACATTATATCAATTTAATTCCAAATGTCAACAACTTTATACTTGGTTTTGCCACATTTACCTTCTGAACCTCTTTATTTTTCAACGTGAATTTTGTTGTCAAAAAGCTGAAATTTCTTGTTGTATCCAAAGATATGCTTTTACTGCTGTTGTTCTGGTACCTGGACGACGAAAGAGAAAGTAATCTATTGGTTCTCTAGTCTTTCCAATTATTGATGTATAACAAAATGATTGGAAACAAAGACAATTTTGGTTGAAACCGGCATTGATAAAAAAGTCTCCGAAATAAAACTATCGATAGCAACTTTCAATGGCAGATTTTTAAAATAAATATAGGTGATTTAAAAAACCAAAAAACACCGTTTTGAAGAAAATGGAATTGAAAATGTGATTTTTTTTAAATAAGCTCAAAACAATAACAAACAAAAAAGTGAGTTTGAATCATATCCAGAAGGTTACGTACAGCGCCATCTGCCCGCGAATAGATCAAGCAGTAGTGTCGATAATTCCCTCAAATACAGATCCCGACGTTGAGAGTTACAAACAAATTGACATACAAACAAACCTACATACAGACCGATGAAGCCAATATAAAGCATGTAATGAGTGCTTGCGATTCAGATTGAGTTAATAAATATCTCAATATAGATTCAAAGGCAATATTGCAATTACAATTTTTCTTCAAATGACTTGACTTATCGGTTTGTCCTCAAGTACAGCGCCATCTGCCCGCGAATAGATCAAGCAGTAGTGTCGATAATTCCGTCAAATGCAGATCCCGAGCTTGAGAGTTAAAAACAAATTGACATACAAACAAACCTACATACATACCGGTGAAGCCAATATAAAGCATGTAATGAGTGCTTGCGATTCAGATTGAGTTAATAACTATCTCAATCTTGATTCAAAGGCAATATTGCAATTATAATTTTTTTTCAAATGACTTGACTTATCGGTTTGTCCTCACGTGATAGTTTCAAAGTTTTTCGACAACTCCTGAAATATCAGTAAGAATTGTATGGTGCGATGAATTCATTTGATAAGGATCAATATCAAATCCCTGTTAATAGATTTCCAATTATCAGATTATACAGTGCGGGACAAGATATCAAGGACAGACAAAATTAACGAAAAAGGTGTCACTTTAAGCTATTTTTGGTAAGAAAGACAATAGTGTTGCAACAAGCGACGCCGAAAAAGCGCTATCAACTTTTTATAAAATAGAGGAAGTAGTCTTGTGATATATCGTTTGATAGATATTCCAATTCCCTATTCACTTCTTTTTCACTTTCGGAAATCAGATGAGCCGTTCCTAAGTGATGTGTAGTTTCACATTTGTTTCAAGGATCTACAAGCAAACGATAATGTCATAATTTCAAAAAAAATCACAAACTCACTCAGTTCATTCCAATGAATGTTTGAAATGTTTGAATACTATTCGCTTCCTGAAAAAAATGAACTCTGTTCACAATTCTACTTAATGTATTATGGGCTCTTTGGGTTCTTGGAGATCCTGAGGTTGTATCTTCATGAAAACGTGTTGCTTTCTGAGTTCTTCGCGTTCAGAGAGATAGACAAACTCAATGAACAAATTTGTTTCACAACTTGTAGTGACTGACATTTCAGTGGATTCATTTTACGTTTCGAATTTCAGTTCTACCTATTATGCTTATCATTGGATTGTTTTTGTTTCAGATTCACATAGTTATAACCGACTGAGAACACATTCCTCACCGACTGAAACTGAACCAAATGTCAGCGAGACAAGTAAGTGTTTATTGGTTTTGAGCAAATACCAGTGGAATTTATCAGAATGGAATTGCATTCTGATAAATTCGTATGGGATAACTCATTTTTATGAACATAAATTAAATAAGTGTTTTAGAAAATGCATATTTTGTAATGAAATATTGAAACATCCATCTCTCCCAATGTACCCACCAAATCAGGTGAATGTCTGTCTATCGGAAAATAACTACTTCCCTGTCTACTATCGTGCTGAACATTGAATTATATTCAACAGCTTGAGGGGCCTGATGAAGTTTGAGGAGAAGTAATTGATATGCTACACGTCAGCAACTGTTTGATCTGTTTAAAATATGTTTTTCCGATAATCAGCTGTCGCCTCCATACGAAGGACAACTCCCAGAAGTTGAGAAACTTGTGCGAGCTAAGAACTAACAAGGTCGTACCTTTCAACGTGTGATTCCTAACACTCAAAAGATACATTCGAATCAGGAATTAATCTTGAAAAATTTTAGAGTCAAAAGGCAATTTCTTCACCAAAACTTCGAGACATTGCTATTCGTTATCTAACTTCATTTTCTTCGAGATATCTATGTTTTCGGCGGTTCTGATTATAAAAAACAGGCACCAAAATCGGTTGGATGCCACTGCTGATATGCGCTTAAGTTTAGCCCTTTGTGGACGGAATTATTTTTTTTTCGAATTATTCCGAAATTGAATAATCTTAAGGGTACATCGGGGCAAGAAAAAAAGAAGAGCGATGAATTTTTGTTATATTTTGAATATTTTTCGAAAAAAAGGTGGTTACCCTATAGAACCACTAGGCCATAAACAAATTGTTGAATAACATGAAATGGAATGAAACAGTTCCTTACTTCAGAAAGACATACACCTATATTACATGCAGTACAGTGCCATCTTGTACGATGAGGTACTGCTTTGGTACTGCAATATGAACAACGTACTTTAGTTCCATGCTTAGGCATATGAGCAGCTTTATCAGTTCTTATTTCTATAGGAACTCGTACTTTGAACTTGTTGCTGGTACTTGGCTTATCCGTGCTTCTTCTCCCTAATTGCGGCATTTTTGGGTCAGCTCCAATCAAACTAGTGGCCACTACAATTTTGAAATCTTTCAAAGATAATCCGGCACCAGTTGTTTGATTTTTGAAGCGCAAGAAAGAATTTACTACTGTTAGGTCGACAAAATAAAAAAAAATTCTGTGCCACCACTTTTTTGATTTTCTGTCCAATTCGTAACAGGATTTTAACATATCGGACTTATCTACGAATCCCATTTATCTATTGTAATCTTTCACCAATATTTCACATTTCACTTCTGTGGTCGTTCCATTTTTTTGTTTCCTTTTTACAGTTTCTACATCTTCAGGACTATGAAAGTTACTTAGAAAAAGTATTGGCTTTTTATCCATCCATTG
>WOGP01002810.1:0-16094 GCA_015342065.1 Leptinotarsa undecemlineata | reverse complement strand
CTGCAGTAAACAACACACAACTTGCTTTCTACGGCTTTAATACACGTATTTCGCTAATCCGCCAGCACTCCCTTGTCGCCGAGTCGACTGATGTGACGTCAAGCTTGACCACGCCCCGTTTTGGTGAACGACACATTCAACAAATAATTTGAGGAGGAAGATAAAGAGTGAAAATTTAGATTTTTTGCAGATGTACTATTTGAAATATAAACTTTCAAATTATGAAATAATAAAAAGCTGTTAAATGAGCCCATTTTGTTAGATTTACTATTTATTCAAGCATTTCGTGACTAGCTAAAAAACCCTATTTGAAATTCAGTTGAAAAGTGAACCATTTATTATTTACAGCTGCAGTTTGTATTCTTCTGTCAGTAACCTGTGCAGACGATAAAAAATGGGTGTGGGACAATAACAGCAGAAGCAGTAGGAGGAGCGCTTCACTAAGGGACCCAGAGTATTTTAACAGGTAAATAAAACTCATAGGTTCATTGATACATTCACACAACAAAATTTGACAACGCTGATGTGTTCCTGGAAAGTACAATCTCTTGATATATAAGTAATTTTTGCTAAAATTAGATGTTGTGATCTTAGACAATATCATACTTATATGAAGTGGTCATTTCACTTCATTTTCAATAAGTATCAAAATAACATATTAGAATTATAAAATATACATAGCATTCCATTTAAAACGAACCATCCTGAATAACTTTCCGTACAATAATTTTCAGGAAAAATAGAAAAACACGTCAACAATAGTATACAGGGGGACATATTTTGACATATTCATATTTGATGTTACTTCCCCTATCGCACCCCACAGCATGTCACCAATTTTTTTAATGGATCACTCTTGTTTCGCATTATCAGATGAAAAAATTTTTCTATAGTAAATGTTCGAAAACCTTTTCACCAACTTCCAACCAACAATAGTAAAAAGGAGCTTTCATTGCCGCCCTCACATGCTTCAGAATCTCGGGGGTTATTTCTTGGCAATGCCTCATAATATTTTTTCTCAAATCTTTCAATGTTGTTGTTCAATCTCATACACTTCAGACTTCAAATTACCTAATAGAAAGAAATCTATAGGAGTAAGATCCGGAGACCTTGGTGGCTATTCTGTATAACTTATACCAATCCAGCAACCAGGAAAATGATCATCAAAAAATTGCCGCACTGGAGCTACATAATGAGGAGGTGCACCATTCTGCTGAGAAACCATTTCGTTTTCGAATAAATATATATCCTCCTCAATTGCCCTATAAATACAAAATGAAAAGAATATCGAATTCAAACTTAACTAGCAAAATAAGATTTTTTGAAGTATACTTCACAAAAACACCTATGAAACTTATTGACAGATTGTACAGAAGTTCATTCAGGGTAACTCGTTTTCAACTCAAATAATTTTTAGCTTCCAAAATATGAGCTTCTGACCATAATGTACTCTATTTTGTTGAAATCTGTTCATTATGGAACATCTGGTGATGCAAAAGAATTGATTCATTAAAAAAATGGTGACATGCTCTAGGGGTACTAAAGGAAAAGTTAGATCAAATGTGAATATGTCAAAATGTGCCCCCCAGTATTCTATTGTTGAGGTGTTTTTAATTTTTCCTGAAAATCATTGTTCCAAAAGTTATTCAGGGTAGCTCGTTTTCAACTCAAATAATTTGTAGCTCGCGAACCATAAGATTCAGACCATATGTTTTATACTTTGTTGAAATCTGCTCATCATGGAACATCTGATAATGCGAAACAATATAGGCTGATTCATTTTTAAAAAATGATGACATGTTCTGGGGGTGCGATAGGGAAAGTATCATCAAATGTGAATATGTCAAAATGTGTCCCCCTGTACACTATGGTTAACGTTTTATTTATTTTTTCTGAAAATCGTTGTACCAAAAGTTATTCAGGGTGGCTCATTTTAAATGGAATGCACTGTATACTAGTAGATGCTGGGATGCGCTTTTGTTTCTGAAATACTTGTAGATCAACTGTCGTAATTCTCATATTGCGATGTTGCCATCAGAGAGTGACAGTAGTCGATATTTCTATTTACTTCAGTCGTCAATAATTATCAATAATTGATGCCTGATCAATTATTTTTCCAATGCTGTTATTTTTTTCTTGAAAACAAAGTGACGTGATTACAAGAAACCTCTCAAGTCGTATTAACGTTCGTTAACTTATTGTGTCGAATATGAAAAATGTAGTTACTGATAATTGATAAATTTATCGTTTTGTTCTGTTCTTTGCTATTTGGATAGTTTATTAATTACTAGGATGCAATGTGGCGATAATTATTTTTTGTGTGGGTGTTCCAAAAGGGATGATCAAAGAATAACAAACAATTTATTAAATATTCAAGAAATATTCAATGGCAAAATCTTTCCTGAATAATTTTGTCCAATAGTTTGTACCACGATGTTTGAAGTTACGTTATCACTAACGTACATTTTTAATGCGTGAGTCTTCATATTTATAAGTAATTTGTTGATAGTCTCCATCATATCTGAATTGTTTCGATCAAGCATCTCTTCAGGAGATTTATTGCAATTCACAAAAAGTATTTGATTTTGTGCTAATTCGAAATCCGAAATTATATCATAAAATATAAAAGAAAACTGACACAACTTATTCAATAATAATTCTAGATTCTTGAAGATTCACAAAAAATCAATTAAACCGAGGTAAACATTCGAGAATTTACATACATAACCTCAAATGATATTTTATGTCAAATACGTGAGAGTTTCTATACTATGGTACCAGTATCTCACTGTAAATATAACAAATTGTATTTTACATCACTATGAGTATACCTAACTACTCCTTTTCCAAAAGTAGTAATAGTACTTACAATAAACACCGATACTTTTTTAGTTGGGTTCGAATTCTGAAAATCACGGAAAGCGTCTATTAATCTTGTCCAAAGTATATTAGTGATTTATCTCATTTTTCGGCAATGATACCATGAAGCCAAATGGATTTCACTGTTTCCACCACTATTTTTTCTCCCACCTGAAGAATATCCGAAAACATTCCTTCTCATTTGCAAAGTTATCCCAACAATGTGTCAATTTGAAAACCTTCCACTCCAAGTATTAAGTGGAACACGGAATATTGTAAAAAACGTCACTTTCATTTATGGGAATACTATAAATATGAACCCCTTTCAATCCTCTACGAAGATTAGACGTTACTCACTAATGTTAAAAGTGAGTCGACTGTCAAACCATTTTGATTCTCTACATAAAACAAAAATATGGAAGTAATTAGAACTCACCTGCGGCAATAAGTGTTTACAGGTTATTATTGAACAAAAATTATTCAATCGAATCCAATTTCAATAAAAGTGGTACAAAGATAAGTTAGCACTACTAGTTAGTGCAACTATTTCTGGTTCGAGTAAAATAAGGATATCATTCTCTAACTTTTGAAGAAATGATTTTTTGACAACTTTCGCAAAAGAAACACTACCTTATGAACGCTGAAGAAATTAAATCCGATATTCTCGGAGGTAACAGTTACCCTTCTTCTGTCAATATATCTGAAGGGTCAGGAATCGTACTTTAAAAGATAATCTTCAGCTCCCACAAAATCTTCTACTTTTGAGGGTTGACGTTCATAGAAGGCGATAGCTAGTCCACGGAAAAACAAATTTGTGAATATTTGAATAAACAGACCAAGAATAAACTTTTTTGTTGGTGTATATGTCTTTCATGGGAATATGCGATATATCTATATTTCAATTCAGAAAATATAAGTTACCGTCGCTCAAACAGATATCAGACAGAATACAGATTGGAAATGAAAAGCCAAATTGAGTTTTTTTGTCAACCAACTATAATTCCTATAAAAACAAAAACTCTCAGAAGATAAATCTTGTGTAAGCTGAGAATTAACGAAGTCCAATATCTTGATGTGCGATGCATTTTTTATGTGGGTCATGGTTTCACAAAAATGTACTTCTAGGATGAAATATGCTTCTCAGTTCTCGAAAATTTTTAAATGTTCGTAAGGACCTGGTGGACTCTGCAACAAATATTCTCGAATTCCAGTTTATATTCCTCCATTCAATATATTCTTCTGATACTTGGAACTTGTCTGGTTCATTCTTCTTTTCCCCATGCATTCAGTATCTACTAGTTATTCATTTATTTTTATTTGTTCGAAATACTTCATCATCACATCAAGAACGTACTTCTTTTAGAATATCTGCAATAATTTTTGCTCAGTTTTAAACATCTTACTGAGTAAAAATTTTGTCGAAACTTTCTCGTAAACTTTGACAATCATTGAGTTTGTCGCTAAGGAGCACGAGTAAAACTGAGTTATTGATTCAATATAAATATATGAAATATTTGGTGAAAAATATTTTGCCATGAAAAAAAGCTTCTTAAAATACATTTTTTAAGAAGTAGCAAGTGCTATTGGTTCAATTCCGGCTGTAAGAATCAAAAATCTCCAATTCAATAAACACCAATGATCTACCATCAAAATTCACCTTTTGATTTAACTTTTTGAGGTTATTTTTCTCTTGTACTCCTATACAATAGTTTTCAATACTTTTCAATTGTAATACTATCCTGAAAAGCATCACCGAGTGATGCTTTTCAGGGTGCTCGGTGAAGAAAAGTTTCACCTACTACCTACTGCCATTTTAAAAAACTGCTGGCTGAATAGTAGTTGAATCAAAATTACCTCAGAATTATGTAACACTTTACTACCCTTTCCAATCAAGATTCTAAGAGTGGAAACAACTCTTTGAATAGAGTTACTGCAAGAAGTTATTCTTTTTGATTTTTCGTTTCATTTACTGAAACGAAATATATGGCTGGAGAGTTTTTCAATTGACACCATGTAGATATGTTAGTGAATTATGACTCATTCAAAAACAAAAAAAATCTTCAAACTTAGATTACCAACTCAATTCAGTAACCAAGTTCAAAGCTGACACATTGCACACAACAAAAAACAATCGTGTCATAATTACTTGAACAGAAAGTTGTGTTTTGAAGTAGCTCAAAGAAACAATAGTACCGAAGGCTAATCAAAACCAGAAATGTAGCCAACCCTCGAGCCAAGTTGCAAAATTTTCCGAAATGAATTTATTCGAGATAAACCCCGGTTTTTGCTAAACCTCGACATTTCATTACGATACCGAAAGTTGTGTACTAGATGTCTATCTGGTGTAGATAAAATAACCTGTGAAATGATCAAAGTAATATCTGATTTTTTGTACGTTTAGGATATGCTCAGAATGAAACCGCGCAAATATTAATGTTACTGCAATGTATCCACATATATGAGCTTTAAAAAAGTAACACTGAACTGTATAATGACAACCTTATTTTCCAAAACGTTTTATATCTGACTGAGAAACTTCATACCAGTTTCATGTTTTTGATGTTGCTAATGACCGGAATAGTATGCCATGAGAAGGTCTAACTCAATTCTCATCTCCTTCAAGATAGAAACTCGAAAACTTTCGATAAAAGTGTTGTTATATGATGCTATCTTAAAGATAAAATTCAGAAGAGTATTACTCTATGTGTTCTTTTATATCTAACGGAGATGCAAAATACCACTTTCAATTCAACCAAGTTTCATATTCATTATGTTAGTAATGACGAAACTGTCGTAAGCTAGTCTAGTGTCATCTTAGTGGGGAAATTTCAAAGTACTCCTTCATAGTCTTTGCCTAGGTGTTGGAAGGTATATGTGTAATATTTGAGCATATAAGTGGGTATTTTTTCCATATGGAATCAAATAATTACGAAAAGCTCAATTTCGCTCGATTTCAATGCGAGCTTCGAGCTTGCCTGGAGATTTTAAAATGGAGCCAGGATTGCTGTCGAACTACGGCTTTTTTGAAATCGAACGGAGCCAACCAAGCTCAAGTCAAAACTCGGCTCATCCCGGCTCGTATGCACCTTGACCTTGACACCTTGACATTAACACCTTGACCACTGATAGTCTCTATTACTTCTATGGAATGAGAAATCAATAAAATAATGGCCATTCGGGAGAATAATTTTATTTCAACACTAACGTGTTTTCTGAAATTACTGAAAACTGTAATTTAATTTGCATAATTTTAATGAAGTAGTGAAATATTTATCAGTACCATCATTTTTGAATTGTTGTTAAGTTCAACTGTAACCTAGATATACATTTTATTTTAAGGCAGGATGCTTCAGTGAGGTACGAAGTATATGAAAACGAAAGACCTTTCAATAACTATCCAACTAATGGATTCAGCGATAGACCCTTCAACCAAATACCTTCCGAAGGCGGATCATCATTTAGACCAAGACCTAAACCCATTTCCAGTGATGGGTGAGTCCTCAACAACCCATTACTCATATTGTGATATATCCTGGTTAATTTACGTCACTTTTTTATATTCCTGACTTTTCTCAGTTTCAGGCCAGGAGGCTTATATGCCGAAACTAGTTACGGGTCTGGGTATGGTGAAGGTCAAGGTAATTATGATTCAGATGACCGACCAGTTCCGGATATACTTACAGGACCTATTCCTTCGTGGGTGAAAGAAGGTCCATACAAGGAGTTTGATCGATGTAAATGTGCTGAAAAATTCAATTGCAACAGTCCTGGAATCTCCTATGTAAATAAATAATAACGCCATTATAACAATATTTCTGAATCACCACACCAATTATTACAGGGCCACTGTGATGTTGGAAAACAATATTGTTGTTATTCTACTACCAAAAAGAGTCAACTAGGAGGTCCTCTACCATCAAGACCAGTTCATTCATCTGAAAATGGTGTATTGGTAGGTCCAGGGGGTCCATTCGATAGACCACATACTTTTCAGAGACCTCCTTTCGGAAATGGGTTAGGACCAAGGCCAGTAGGATCCTTCAGACCTGGAAGTGGTGGTTTTGGGCTTGGTGGACGACCACACCCAGGATTCGTAGGTAAATATTCCACCTTGATCAAAAGCAGACCTTTTTTGTCTCTTCTACAGGGTTTGAAGAGCATCTCAATTTCAATAACTATAATAATTCTTTTAAAATGAAAAATAGTGAATGTTGTGAAATAATAATTGATTTTTTCATCATATTAAAAAATCTTTATACTACAAATAAGCTATCACAGACATCTAAAAAATAATTGCACTGCTATTTTCAGGTCAAAATAGCAATTCTCCAGAAAATGGAATACTGATTGGCCCTGGAGGACCTTATGATAGACCCATCCAAGGTTATGAATTAGATTTCAACCCCAGATCAGCTGCAGATGCTTCGAAGAGAAAATCATAATCATCGAAACCTTTTTCCGTGGTATTTTTCTAGAAAGGCATTGCGTGAGAGTTACTGTTACTGGATACACAGATTTTCTTCTCCTGTGGCCCAAATATAAATCAATCTAGATCAACAGAACAGAAGTTACTGCGAATTATAACTCTGTAAAGTCTAGTCAATCAGTAACTAGTCATATTGATAAATTTTACTTATCAGAAATAATGAATTAATAAAAAAATACCTTATATAACTAGCTATCTTCAAAAATAGTTTGCGATTCGGAAAGCACTCTCTTAGTTTTACTTTATTCCATTTTATAAGAAACCGCTTTCGGGGTGTACTTTTCAGTTTATCGCTTATTATATTCTAACAGATTCTATGTTGATTTGAATGAATTGATTCTTCAAATTGTGATGGTTAAAAACTCATAAGTATCAAGGAACATTCCGTGGAGTTTTTGCAAGATCAACTCTATTCGAAAGTCGATACAATTTGAAAATCATCATTGATATAAGTATTGGTCAATTCCAACAGGGATGCCTCTTCCATCCAACACTGGAAAACTGAAACATTAGTATATGTTGGAAGTTTGTGATACCATTGAAGGTTAATGATTTTCATCGAATTGAGAGTTTAGATTCATAAAATTATAATTCTGCGAAAATGCAAATATCAATAACTTATCATCATATTTTTCTAAACTTTCTAAACATCTAATTTTTCCATTTTCTGATTGATTCGCCCGTTACTTGATGAAGATCCATAGTAATTTCATAAACTACACCTCACGATTTGATCTCCACAGACTTTATTTGAAAAATATATCGCTAACACACTAGCTTCTTCAACAGTGATTTGAATACTACGCTTCTTAGACTAATATTTATATACCCAGGTAACTGCAATTGGAACTACCTCCATCAAATTACCTAAACCTCTACAATTCTTATATACCTGTGGCACCTCTTCGGACCATAATCTTAGACGTCTTCTATATAGTATTTTTCAACTAAAATTACTTTTTTAATCCTTTTCAATTAGTTTTCTTCGATAAAATTGAGTACCTCTTCTTTAATTAGCTTTCTCATCAAATTTTGGAAAATTATTTTTACGCTTGATGATTTCCCCAAATCAAATCGATGGGATTGAAAACACTAAATAGGGGAAAATCTCAGTATGCTGTGACCATACTTTTCAGCAATGCTATCAAGGCATACACTTTTTCAAATGTTTTTTTCTGTAAAATTTCAAGTAGTTGGTTTTTGGTATATAATCTTCAAAATACAAATTGATATCCATTAAAAAGCTTTGGTTTTCATCTTTCCTCGAATTTTCATTCCGTACTTTGATAAGCTGTCGCGAATGAGGAAGCGTTGTCAAGAACTATCACACTATTTGCATCCAAATTTGGGATCAATGTATTTTCAAACCATTCTTCGAAAATATTAGCTTTCATGTTCTTATGATAGTCAAGTCCCCAAGTTTTTCTCCACATAATTTCAAATAATTCGGAACCCATCCTTCACTTCCTCCGCATTGCACAATGATTATTCGCGATCCTTTGTTTGCTAGAATGTTAGGCGTACACATTTTCGAACCATCAGTCCTCCCTTTTGTAACTATCTCGTGAGTGTCATACCAAGTTCTGTTCAAATAGAAAATTTGTCGTTATTCTTGTCTATATTTAGTTATTTGTTACGAAATTCTACTATTCTTACACTTTCCATAACTGCTTGACGTTTGTTTCTTTATCCAATTCTGAAGAGTTTTGTCACAGCAGCTCACGTTATGGCAGGAAGTACAATTTCTTACTTATGATTTCAGTTGTAGGAATCTCATTGCTTTTGTAATAGTCGTGTATTGTTTTTTTCAATGATTTTATTAGATGATCATCTAAAAATTTTGGTAATCTCTTATCACATCGCGTCTTGTTGTTTTTTAAGGTTTGTTTTTGACTATTTTACCTACAGCTGAGAAAGGAATTTCGATCAAATCTGATGTTGCTTGTAATAGTTTGATTTCCTCAAAATCAAACTTGTGATGTAGATTCTTATATACGTTGAAACAGAGTATCGGTGTTTCAATATTCAAATGCATTCAAATCTTATTCACTGGTATCTTTTTTCGCATTGTTCGCCATGGCTATTGGAATCACTGCACAGGAAAAAGCCTGCGTTGTTAACACACTCGTTATTATTATTAGTACTTGTTCAAGGACGCCACATTTTGAACAGATAAGAAAACTTTTTAGTAATTATAACTGCTCCAATATCGAATTTCCTACACTCAAATCGCGATCAGTTCCTGAACTGAACATTGACAACCCGGCGGCTCGCATTCTATTCGTCACTGTAACATGACTTCAAATTTAATGTTATGACTCTTCAGTTAATCATAAAACTCGGTTAGTAAAAATCATCTAATACGAACCGCCAAGTCTACAGCCCACGTGGACTAGTTGGCAGCGACTTCATATTTTTGTATTGGTTTTTTGGCCTTTGAGCTCGCTGACAGCTTTAACTTTGCATTATATCGGTTAATTCGACTATATCAACAATTGCAAGTTATAGAGACGCTGTGAACGAGGTTGATATACTTCATTTCTTATGAACAGATGAGTGTTGCCTGGATGCTCCTTCGTATGCGATACTCATCTGCGTCGCATAATTTGCAGCACGATGCTTGAAAGCCCTTCTGCTCCAAGTCTAAAAGTCAGATCCTCCTTTTCATTCATAGTGAAATTATTCCGGATTTTTTTTCCAATTTTCGCTTTGTTTTGCTGTTTTCGGAAAACAGTCGATCCTTCTTCTTTTGCTACCATCAGAACAGATCAGTTTTTTCACAATTCAGTTCTATAATTTTTGCCATTGTATATTGGAAAACTTCCACAGAAATATTGTTTTACATTCATGTAATACATCAACAGAAAGTATGAAAATATTGATACATTTTATTTTTTTTGTTTCATTGTTTAACCAAAGAGCAGTTGTAGGATCATATTGAATGATTATTGACAACTGAAATATGTATTGTTTGCCGTCATAAAAATTGTATTATTTCACCAAATATTTCATATCTACTCATTGTATAATGTATATAAAAATAAATATTATTATTTCAATAAAAATCTATATTACACTGAATCATTTCTTCTTCTTACCTTTCATGTGCACTGAGTTTTCATTCAAGATATATTCGACTTCGGAAAAGTACTTATATCAATAAAAATACATATGGTCAGTAAAGTTACAAGGCCGCTTCTGCCTCAAAATCATTCTGAGTAGAACCATTAGGTACACCCAACTCGAGGTAGGTGTGACGTATGTGAGACGAACTGTACTATGTGTGATAAGGGAGAAGGCGGTGACGTTAGTGTGGAGTGTACACAAACAAATATGCCGATACCAAAAGGACACTAAGCCGAATCTTTTCTGTTCTGTTCTGTTCTGTGAATCTTCGCTAATAATAGTTGCATCGTCACGTGCAGCACTTCGAATGAAACGGAAAGATATGATAAATTTATTGACAAAGACAAATAAAAGATGGTGATTCAGGAATATTGAATATTTTAACACAGAAGAAACAAACATGGTGGTATGTTGAAAGGGCATTGTTGACGTGTGTTAGACTGAGACGAATGGCAATGAGTGTAGACATCATCGAGTGGTAGAGAAAAACATGGCGGCATGCTTATAGGTACTAACTCATATTTTCGTTAATAATTGTTGGATCGTAACATGCAAAACGTCAATATGAAGGGGAAAAATTATGAAACGAGAAAAAAAAATTCAAGGATGACAATATGCTGAAAGGGCACTATCGGTAATTATATATTTGGATTGTCATACAGCGCAAAAGGAGACGAAATGATTTGGAAATTTATGTGAGACGCATGATCAAAGTGGTAGATAATTGTTACAAAAATGAGCCCTACTGGTATGGAAAAAATCATCGTAGAATGGAACAAATAATACATTCCGCTTCCTTATGCCAAAAAGATTTCGAATCCGTCAAAATTTGACTATTTTTTCAGTTCTCACTTCCGGTCAATCGTTTTCTATGAAAATGAAAATTAGAATCCTCTGGATGTCAAGAAACGTAACTGATAATTCTCCGAAACCAAAAAGACATTATAACCTATTTACGATATATTAGGTGCTGCAGGTTGATGTGGGAACTCATTTCAAATGATATCATCTGTACTTCAAGAACACTAGAACATCAGGAAAATCGTGAGCTCAGATGTGGTCTATCTGTGGACCTGGATATACTTGTATGGCTGCTGTACTTCTCAATCCATAGAATTCAGGTCTAGGGACTGGAGCTGCACCATGAGGTAGTTCATGGTGGGACCGCCAATACCCATATTCGTGACATTATTCACATGCAGTGATATCATTATTCAGATTACTGTTGACTTTGATGGAAAAGCGAAAATAGATGGAATTCGTGAATGAGAAAAGGGGGCTCAGTGGCTTAAAAAGGCTCATGTGGGACGTGTGAGAAGTCTGCATAATCATTGAAGGCAGAATAAAAGCTGGGAGAAGGGCGAAAAGGTACAAAAGAGACTGTGATAAACAGGATTCATCTAGATTATTCTACCTCAGCTTTCGGGTCCAGGATCAGAAACGGCGTCACTAATTTTAAACATGAGGATTCTGGTAAATTTTCGGGGGACTGTGTAGCCTTTCCCAATGACTCTTCATTCTTTAGACAATGAAGATGCAATCAAGGTAAATACGACCTTTAGCATCGAATTTGACATTGCGAAAGGAAACAAATTTCAAAGTAAATCAAGTATTCAACTACATCAGATACTTCAATTCATCGCAACACAATTTTGGATTTAGGTTTCGAAGAAAAAAATTATCACCCCAGATAAGAAAGAACTGGTAGAGTTTCTAGAGAGAAAGAGTGGGTGGACTCTACAGGCGATAACGAATTCAGCAGTAAATATCAATTAGTTCACTACTCAACTTGGTTCCCCATTTATTGATGTACCAAATTGCACTGAAAATAAGCTTGTATTAATGTGAAAAATGATAAGGCTTGGTTTGCATGGGGTGTAACTTTGGTACTTTATCCAGTTGAAGACGATAAAAATACTGATCGTATACTATATACGAAGTCAATGCGAATGGCAGGAAAACTGAATAGTTACCGAACGTCGACAATTTCTTTGTATGGCATGGGCGGCGTGGTATATTTTTTTTCAAAATCAATTTTATTTTCCATAAATCTACATGGCGTTTTATCATTAGTAGTAAAGAGTAATGATGAAGAAAACAGTTTGTACTAACATGAAGATTAAATAAGAACTACTTGAGATTCATTATCTGAATGTTCAGAGCTTGAATCCGAATTTGGGGTTATAACAAGAGATCAATGGAAGATGAAGTATACTTATTCATTCTTTTTTTCTATGACACGCTGAATACATTTCATCCATTTACCACTGTGGTTCATTTCATTAATAAACCTTTGTATATTTCCTAGTACGGAATCACTATCTGTTGGAGATTGATTATAATTTCACAGTTTTTCACAGCAGCCCAAATCATCTCGATCGGATTCAATTCACAGTAATAGGGGGAAAGAATAGAATACAATCTTGGTGGGGGGCAAACTTACCGACATGAAATTCAAGTTGTAAGCAATAAAATAATAGTATGTCGTGAATTGTAGTGATGAGTATGTTATCAAAATCAAAATATCTTACCTATTGTAGTAATTACAATGATAGAATAGAACAAAGATCCTGTAAGCGTCCACTGGACCTTGTTTTCATCTTCTATCCCATCCCACCCATCCTTGTTCATGGCATCCAATAAAGAATTCTCGAATGATTTCAAGTATTTTTGAACACCCTTCGTGAAGTTATCTTGTTCCAAAGCATTCATATTTTGGGTGAAGTTCCAAATATGTTCGGATACGTTTTCTCGGATTCGATGAATACCACGTTTTATCTGAAAAAAAAAATATTTATATGATGATCGTTTTTGTTATAATATACAATCATAGTCAGCACAAACAAATGAATATGCGGGCATCACCAAAATCATCGTTATTCGTTTATCTTCTTTCAAAAAGATGTCTAAACCAAAAAAAAGATTTCCTACCGATGGTCTTGTCAAAAATAATTTCAACAAAATCCTTACAGTATTTCGTAGTTACGAATATTTTCGGTGAAATATTCAGTAAACAATAATATTGTCAATTTGTCGTTTTGAAGAATATTGTGGATCGCCAAGATTCCTTGATTCGGATTTAAAAATCTCGGAAAGTCAAATAACAGATGTTTGGTGTCTTTTCAGCTTGGAATTATTCAAGGTATCAAATTTCTGACATGAAAAATGTTTGTGATGAGGTAAAATTTTCAACTATAATTATCATACTCAAGTAACACTTCAATTTTCACTTGACAGTTTACAAAACCTCAACACATGTTTTGCCAGACAATAGTTTCCTCAGGCGTGTTCATACGACCCAATTTTACACAGGGATTCATATAACAATTTGAGTCATATGGCTCACCTATTTTATGCCACTAATTATACTTGAGTTTAGGTGTGAACTATTTGTGAATTGAAACATGCCAAAATAAAAATTATCAACATGTTAAATGGAATTACCAATTTTCAAATCAGAAACAATTTAACAGAGGGAAAAATTCAATTATATTGAATTATATTGGTCATTCCAAAGATTGAATTTCAAACATTTCTTGTCTAAATGGAATATGTCAATGATATCTGCCTTGTAAACATCATTCCTTCAATAAAACTATGATTTAGAAACAGTCTGGCTTCGTGTAAAACTTTTTCCAAGTGAGAGTTCCAGGTGAGTCTTTTATCAAGGACAATGCCAAGATATTTCACCTCCGTTCCAAATGGAATGACCACGCCACTGAGGCAAAGTGGCGTTAGATCGTCCAATTTCCTTCTCTTGGTATAGGGGATCAACACAGTTTTGCTGGGGTTGACCAAGCCACGGGAGTTTACGTGCGAACTGTAAGAAAAATCAAATCATAAAAGAAACAAAAAAGTGTGGGAAAAAACATTTTCAACTGCAAATGAAAAAAGATTTACATATCAAAAATTCCAAAATTGTGATGAATGATACTGATTTGTCAATTTTACGCAAGTGCCTAATCAACTGACATCAAAAAGAAACGAGTTCCTACACTTAGGAAAAGTCGTCATTGAAGATAGTGACCACCATGGTAGCAGGAAAAAGAAAATCCTAACTTTGGATTTAGATAGAAAAAGGTGAAAAATAACAGAAAAATACTTAGGATAGAATCCTTAAAGAAAATGCGGACCTATAGAGAAGAATGTTGACCTATTATTCATACGGATGAAACATATATTCACGCTACACAGACGCACCAAGAAGGTTGGAGTGGTCATACTAAGCAAAGTTAGCAAAAGGCAACTTCAAATCATATTACATAAGGGGCTGAAATGAGTTTGTGCCTGATGCTTGCATTAGATGAAAATCAAATTGTAATACAGGTGATTATCATAACAAGATGAATTTTGGTAATTATAATAAATGGACATCGGTACATTTGATTCCGAATTTACCGTTAGGAAGCATAGTGGTGATCGACAATGGTGATTAAAATGAACAAATCGACAAAATGCAAACGACATCGACCATGCAGTCGACAACGATTGAAGCGGTATAAAATGGATCAGCTCTTTTCAGCAGCAAATCACAACGTCGTATTACTACCGCAATATCACTCGGATTTTAATCCAAGTGGTTTCAGCTGGACTGAAACATTACGTGGCGAATAAAAATGTTACTTACAATTTCAATGATGTTTGCAAAATTGCATGCACAATTTTATGTCGAATGAATCCAAGATAGACATCATCGAAGATGACAAAAATGTTATAGCAACAGTGAGCAAAAAATTATATTTTAATCTTTGAGGAACCAATTTTTGAATATAATTTATGAATCATATCTATATGTCAATAGTGGTATGTTATTATCAATATTGCAACGAATGTTTTGTAGATTACCTACCTGATAATTGTCAGTCATTTCTAATAATTGTTTCCAGTAACAATCCTGTATATCTTACATCCGTAGTTATATTTATTTTTTTAATGTAAATACATAATAACTACATCCTTCCAATATAAAATTTTTCTACCTCCAAAATATGATTGGAATTTTATTTTTCAATTCTTATAAATTTTAAATCAATAATAATACCCGGTACCCGACAAAATAGTGAGATGCCTTGAACAACTGATACCACTCTGGCGGACTCTCTTCAGCATAACATCTGGTCAAGCCAGAGTCCAAACAGGGTGGATCACTTTCAGAAGGGGTGTAATTCAGGGCGATTACCTCAGTCCCATTCACTTCTGCATCTCACTTTTGCCATTATCCGTTGCTCTCGAAAATACTCGAGTGTATAACTATGACACCACCGGAAACCGGAGGCATAAGGTCTCCCATTTGTTTCATAAGGATAATAATAATAATAAATATGCTTTATTGTCATAAGAAAAACTTGTTGACAAAGCAAGATACATATATTCAATTACAACACCTCATAAAATAAAACTATAAATTATCAAATACTTCGATAACTTAACGTCAAATGTCAAATGTCAAAATAACTAATACAATCTACAATATAATATGCCGGTAAATAGATCTTTCTTTCAATATGCAAATCAAAGCAAAACTGCTAAAAGGAGTCATTAAAATATTCCTGTAAGCTGTAATACGGTCTATCTACAAGGAATTTTTTTACGGTCCTTCTAAAAACCCTGATAGATAAGTTAG
>WOGP01002809.1:0-16096 GCA_015342065.1 Leptinotarsa undecemlineata | reverse complement strand
GCTGGGCTCTGACGTGATTGACCTTCTTTCCCTAGCTACCCGTGGGACTTTTATGGACATAGTAAACTTACAGATTTGTTCTGATGCTGAATCTACAGAGGAGATGGATGTCGACCTTACGATTCCAACTGACCTCACTGTAAATTAAGATCAGGAGCGAGAGCTTCTCAACTCTCCAACTCCTGATCCAATAACTGAACCTAAAATATGGTTTGGTGGTGCAGCCAAGAAATGACTGAGTTGTCTCCTCAAGAGAGGGATATCTTATGAATCTCAGTATCTGTCTCAGGTGGAGGAACAAACCCACCATGAGCAGGTTAGCAAACGTTTGCGCTCAAGTGATGATTCACCAAAACCAGAGGCAAAAAAGCCCTGCACGGATGAATCTAAGGCATCGTCAGGTGTAACTGACGTTACATATGGGAAGGTTGTCGCGGGCATCAAAGTGGGAATCTTGCAACTTGACTATCCGAATACCTCATTAACGATGAAACAGCAGAGCATATACTTCGTGCCTGCCCCACTGGGGACTGTGTCAGGTTGTTAGAGTTCGGCAGAACCGTACTTTTACTATCTGACCTGGAAGACCACTCACCATACAAACCAAGAGGTTTCATTAAGGAGCTGGGTTTATTTAGTCGAGTGTGAATAGGTATGAGCCACAATAAACCCTTGCGAATTGCGGTGGAGGGTCGAATAGACCTACTCCTTTTGGACCAAATTTAACGTAACCTAACCTGTCGACCGCCTTCTGGCAATAATTTTCAGTTTCTACGCGGTTGGGGGTAGCAGACTCCGATTAGGTTTGTCGAGGGACGATCAGTTTTCATTCTGAAAATAAGAGTCCGAAGAGTTACAGACTGATATCATGTTTGAATTTGTGTTACGAGTTGGAGTTGTTCACGGCATCTGATATCTTAACGGATATATGAGCAGAGAGTGCCAAAGAGAGTTAAACTTCCTGTCGATGGTGGCCGGTTTGGTTGACTGAGTGGTTTGCTCCACTTATTCATTCGACCGCTGTGTGATCCGATGGTTTGAACCCAGATGACAGACGATCGTTATTCACTACCTATAGTCCCACCCGTTGGAAGATAAAACCTCGTTAATCCTCGGTTCGCTTACAACACTCGCCCAAGAAGTGAGGTTCTCTGAACAAATGATGCCGCTACGGAGGACTTGTTTAATCGTAAGATCTGTCAGTTGAAACATGATCATGATGCATGATCAGCGGTTGGGATAGAGTAGGAGCATTTCTTTGAACTTGGTATAGCTTTCAACATTGAAAGGAGTGACCCCAACTTTATCGTTGGGTTGAAACCCTTTCAGCAAAATTTCTACATGAAATCACAGAGATCACTTCACTCTCGCGGCAACACGAGTATGAACCGATACACGAGGTTTTCTCCAAAATAGTGTAAAAAGTAACTGATCTTTGTTTTTCTCGGGGCAGATGGGCTCAAGTCTGAAACTGAAGGAATGAAACGTGTTGAAGTTTTACCATCCTAGAAATCTACTTGTTCTATCGAAGTCACATAGACTTTTCTGAAACCAGATGCAAGGAGCGTGAGGCCCTCAGAGAATTATTGTCGGCGTGTGCAGCATATGCAATCTCAGCCTGTAACCAATGACACAACGCAGCCTAACAAATGCCTTAATAACTTCTTTGGCACTAGTGCGACATTGATGAGATACTTCATGACCAGGAATATATTGAATCTGCTGTATGAATAAGAAGTGCCAAATTAATTGGCCTATGAGGTCATAGGCTTTCACGATCGAAGTCACAATTGAAGAAAACAAAATACGGGCTGGTAGGTTGTAGTCGAATCAGACTTTAAGTACCAAACTTTAAGTTTCTGCTGGGCAAATATAATCAATCGTATATGTGTTGACTGCGAGGACGAAGGTTATATCACGAAGTCAATGCACATACCACTGATGATGTCTGCCGAAGTAGCTGACAAAACTTTCGGTACTTCAAGTCTACTCGAGCACAGACTGGGCAGGCTCGAATTTTGCTTTCTTCAATTTATTGGAATTATTCACCCCCACAACTAATCAACCTTTTTCGTGAAGTACGAAAAATCACTCACTGGCAGCGCTAGTAGTTCGGTAGGGACAAACAGTGCCTAACCCTCATATAAACATATGGTAAAGTACAATTAAAAAATAATGTTTTTAACAGAAAAAAATGTTCCTGGAGCAAAACTAAAATTTGCAACTGTAAAGGATAAGAATGTAGTAACCTTAAAACGTTGGCTTGCATGCCGTAATTTAAAAGAAACTGGAGAAAACTGAATTGTTAAACAGGTTAGTATACAGTCTCTAGTAAAAGAATAGCGGTAGATTCAAACTGTAGTAAAAGAAATTCAAAATAATTATGAATTTCAGATTTATTTCCGAGTGAAATATGAATCAAATATAGATGGTAATGAAATAAATTGAATTAAATATAATAAATGAATATAATTTAATAAACGATTGAGGTTATATCTCATTCTAATCAATGGTAATTACCTATGAAAAATTTACTATTAAAATCATGTTTCGAGCATACATATGAATATTTATTTTTTACACTGTTAAATCCACTTTCCTCAAAGCATGTATCCATTTCTTACATCTAACCTCATTGATATAAGCTTTTATAAATGGTATAAAAAACACGTTTTCTTCCGGATATGATGCTTTGTTGGCATTATACTAGAACAAAATAATTTTTTAAATCAGATTTATATTTTCAAAATAATAAGGTAATATTACGTGAATAACACTGTTTTACAAGTGAATAGTTTATGTTTTTGCCAACTACTAGTGCTGCCTCTCGTGACACGTTCGGTATACTATTCTCAGGAAAAAGGCTCATTAAGCTTCATGTAATCCTCTCCGATCATCAAAGTTGGACGATATCAATTGTGCAGCTTTCAGCTGCGATTGAGACGATCTTCTTCCGAAAAGATAAGAAAAACCAAATGAAATAACGAGGCCTTATTTCAAAATTACGCAGACTCTATCCAGACCATTTTGTTTTAATGGTTCTTCTGTACAATGTAGTCCTTGATGAAACGCTACCCTATGTAGATAAACGTACCAGAACAATGTAGTAGCCTGACCATCTTGCGTCTACTCAGAGCACGGTATTCTTCGGACCATTGCTCACTCGCATCACAGCTATTAGCCATTAATATCGATGCTTTCGTGGAAACATCCTGACCGGCGTGAACCTTTTGGTAAAAGTGAATAAATAATTTTCATTTCCTGATTGGATCGCAAAACCTCGGTAAACTGTCTATTCACTATAATCATAAAATATATCGGGTATATTTGAATATTCTCTACTACTACAACAGCATTTTGAAGAAACTAGAAAGTTGTCGTGCAGAACAACTTTTCATAAGGATTTATCAGCAAATTATTGTAAGTGGTATCTATAATCTTGTTCTCTTGATTTATTTGACTTCAATTTATTTTTATTCTGTTTTCACGCGGGACCTGCAAATAATAAAAACTCTTAAGAAATCAGGATAAGGTATTATACTTTATTTTGGATTTATAGCATTATTAATAATTACAAAAGACTCATTTATTCGGTATTTGTTTCATCCATTTCTCCAAATAAAACAATTTTTCACCTACAAACTTTTATCACAAATCTTTCTGTTTACAAGATTTTGGTGGGGGTCTGTTTGATATTCAAAAGAGTGACCGACGACGAAGCATCCAGAGTGTTCCTTTATTTACAAAAGATATCCAGAGAATGGAGCCTACTCAACAACATTACTTGGAGTCGAGTTGGAGCTTCAGTAGCTGACACAACTTATGGAGGTTACTTCATCATCACTACTGCCTTGTTGATAGGACATATTATAGGAGAAATACCAACCTCAAAAAGAATAACGGAATATATACTCCTTGGACTGGGAGCAGTACTTTTCGTTGTCATGGGTGAGTGTCAGTTTTGTTCGTCCTATATCATTTTGAAATACATTTCCAACCAAGAAGTTCAGTCCTTTGTATTATTTTTGATTGTATTGAAGTTTTTGACAATTTTTATCAACCCAGTTATTTCTACTAAGATCACATTACCTACGTTGCAAATATGGTCTGCTGTTTTGTATAGAATAGAAGGCAGTTGTGCAGATCTAGCAGATTTTTTCGACTATATTTTACTATAATACTGCAATGTCTATATAGAATTTGTGTTTAGTGTTTCTAAAAGATTTACGAGTATCTACCAAAATATCTTCTCCAAATCTGTTCAACTACTATGCACACCAGAGGATCTTTCTCTCATTGGGAACAATGTTCCTTTTCCATCTTCAGTATTTACTGAAGTGTTCTTTTTGTGCTTCGTGTTACGTAATTAATTTTTTTTATTTATGAGTTCCTTCTTCTTCTTCTTCAATCATTCTTTGTATTATTATATTCATTTTGTTTCTCAATATGTCTCTTTAAAGTATGTTCTGTTGTTCGATTTCTTTACTCTACGCCACAAATTGATTTATTCAAAAGTAATTTATAATCTCGACAGTTATTTTTCTGACTTCATTTTTTGAATGACATTTGAATTTCAGTTTCGTTTCTACTTCCCTGAATTGATTTTTATTTCTTGATAATCATTTTGTATTCATTCTATAGATTACCTGAAATAACAACTTTATTTCTAAATCGTTCCAGACTTACCTTTATTCACCTTTTCTTTCTTCATATCTTTCAATAAACGTGATGTAACTCCTGACAATACTGTAATGAACTTTAATATTGTACACACCTGAACAAACTATGGTATATTTGAACACGTGCCGTGGTTTTGTGAAATGCCAAGTGGAATTCTCACAATGAA
This sequence comes from Leptinotarsa undecemlineata, assembly GCA_015342065.1. Classification (NCBI taxonomy): domain Eukaryota; kingdom Metazoa; phylum Arthropoda; class Insecta; order Coleoptera; family Chrysomelidae; genus Leptinotarsa; species Leptinotarsa undecemlineata. The sequence goes on along the minus strand of WOGP01002809.1, from coordinate 11,250 downwards.
ATATAATTTCAAAACCGAAATTAATTTTCCTCTAGTACGGATCAATTCCATATCATAGTATTTTCTTTCTCTTTCACTCTTGCGTAAGCACATTCTATATCAAAATGAAAGGTAGAACTGTAACCTCTGGAGTAAATTCAATCTAAACTAAAACCTGAAATGAAACCCCCTCCTCGACGCAAGTTGCACTATCCAAGTTGGCGCCTTCGGGAGATAATAATAATAATAAGAATGGATTTTATTCATTGACATGCATTGTTTATAAAGAAGAAGTAGATACAAAAATCAATGAAAGGGCGAAGTTCAGCCGAGTAAATATTATAAATCTATTTAGCATACACAATTTAACACACACAAAAGTGAGACAAAGGGAAAACCATATGAGCAAGGCATAACATGAATATATTATCTATCCAGAAGACTTCAGATATGTTTTCAACTTTTTTTTTTTAAATTATACATAGAGTAGTGTCTAAATTCACTGGGCAGAGCGTTAAATTTTTGGTTGAATTGTAAATAAAACTACGAGAAAAGCAGACTGTCGAGTATTTTGGAATAAAAAAGTGTGAGGGTTTCGTGCCCTCAAATTATTCTGAGATTTGAAAGTTTTATAGGTATCTTTCATAAATATAATTTGGCTTTTTGTAAATGAGAAATTTAGACAATGGAAGTCCGAACTGATGTAATACACCACGAAACATTGTCAACCACCTTCAAACAAACGTGGAATTTATGTGTATTGACGAGTAGGTGGAACTGCTAGGTTCTAGCAATCGGTAACCAACCTGACTCCTCGAATTTGGAGGATATATGTTCAAATTTTCTCACACCATAAAAAAGACGAATGCAATTGTTTTGTATTTTTTGTAAGTGATTTACATCAGTTTGTATCAAAGTAGGCCATTAGATTATATCGCAATATGCTAATCTAGACAATATGGGGGTTTCGCAAAATTTCAACCACAATTTGGAAGTCATAATATCTCTACTTTGATAGAGTTTACGTAAGATGCTGTACGAGCTACGACAAACTGAATATCTTTGTGAAATCTCATATCAGCATCTAGCCACAAATCCAAGTTCTTACTTTCTGTAATTATTTGTAGTAAGTCTTGTCCAAGTTCGATATCCATTCTTTCTTCAATTTCCCACCTTTTGTGTTTCGTGCCAAAAAGTATCAGATGAGATTTTTTAGAATTCAATTTCGGGTTATGGGCTATAGATAGGTCCAGTAACTTTTGTAGATCGCTGTTAATTTTTTCCATTGCCACCTGCCAGTTACTTGGAGGAAATCGATAATAACGATAACTGAGTGTTATCTGCATAATGATGAATTGTGCAATGATAAATTATTTTATGGAAGTCAGATATATATAGAGAGGAACAAAGTGGGGCCAAGGATAGAGCCCTGAGGTACTCCATAGTCGACAGGTAAAGCACTAGAACACTTTCCATCCAGACATACTGACTGAGTCCGATTTTTAAGGTAACTTTTCAGTAGATCTACTGTGCTTTCACTAAATCCGAGAAATGACATTTTCCTGCACATAATATTGTGGTCTAATGTATCGAATACTTTACTTTAACCAAGAGTACCATGGCAGTTACTTCATTATTATCAGTTGCTTTGAATAGATCTTGGGTTATGTTGACAAGAACGGTGGTGGTGCTATAGAATGTACGAAATCCAGATTGAACATTATATATTAAATTAGTATTGCATACAAAAGAATCAATTTGATCTTTCAGAATTCACTCGAACACCTTAGATAGGATAGGCAATTTCCTAATTGGCCTCAAATGAGATAATTCAGTTGGATTTTTAAATTTTGGCAAAAGTAGTAGAATTGTATGTTTCCGTGCCGAAGGAAAATGATTTGTTTTTATAGAGGAGTTGAATATGTTTGTTTTGTGGTTGATAAGATAATTTTCAATATACTTCAACATAATGAGAGAAATGCTGTCAGAAACAGCACAGTTATTTTTCATACCACTGATGTATTGTTGAGTCTGGAGTGTTGCCACTATGCGAAAATTCAAAGTATATCCATTTTAAAGGTCTGAGTATATCTTTATATGAGCCGTGGATCATAATTTTCGGTGCCCTTGGCAAAAGTACCAAAAAAGAATCTTGTGACCGAGATTAACAGTAATTGTTTTGGATGAATTCTATATTCTCTCGTCGAAGTTCAATAAAATGATCATAAAAACATAATTGGTGCTTTTCCCAACACTAAACAAATATTAGATCGATTATGATATGAAGTCATTTCCGAAGTTACTGTTGACCATAGAAATCCGTTTCGTGCAATGCAACTGCCAAGTACTTCAGTCGTACCTTGAATACTCCATTTACGCATTAATTGTCGATCTAACTTGATGCTAATTAAGTAGAAAAAAAAAACAGTGTTCCATAATAAATATATTAGTTACTTCATTTCCATGTATACATTCGTGAAGGTTGATCATCCAAGATGATATGTCCTAGCAAGCATATTATGATATAAAATAAAACAATTATCGTTTTATAATTCAATGATCATGAACTTCATTTACACTTCGTTCTATATGCAGTGACGGATCTTAGACTTAGACGAAGGCTGCCAAACAGTGTGAAGGTTTCTCTAGACTCAGAACAATTCTCTTAAGAGTAAAGATAATGAAATTATCATTTCTGATATTCACTGAACTCAATCAGTTTTTCGAATAATTTTTGACAAAAAGTAACTCATTTTGTTTTGAAACACATTTTTTTTGTATGCTGAACTGCTGAATAAATCGAAAAATCATCTTTGGGGAGTTTACTTCTTAGCGAAATTGTTATACAAATGGAAGAAATTTGAAAACAGTTTAGCCCATTATCCATTAGTACAAAAGTCCATTCTTAGAATGAATATGCTCCGTAGTTGTATATGTCAAGAGAGCTGTCGTTTTGATCTTTCCGTGAAATAATTTGCAGCGGGGGTCAACTTCCTAATCTTCTGTCGTTAATTTATCGGAATATTAAGTCTGTGTCACAGGCTCATAGCTCTTTTTTTCAAATACATCAGCTTTCTCTCGAACTTTACTCTGGTTCTGAGAAACGGCATCTGATGTTCTAACAATTTGTTGAAACATCGCAATAATAACATTACTACGTCTAATGTTCCGTAGCTTTCCTTTTTCTTGGGAGAGCCGTCTGACTTTTCACCCTGTCCTATCTTTTCATATTACCCAGTCCCACATTCTTGTTCCATCTTTGTTTCATGTTATTTTTTGTTATATGCTTGTGAAGTGGTAATTTAACTTTTAGTCCAACTCAAGAATAAGAGTTTTCCTTGTTAATGAAATTTTATATCAATTCTTTTTTTCAATATTATGTCATGTAGCGTTCCTATTTATAATATTACTTTCTCTTCCGTTACGAATGTTTGCAGTACAACCATAATGAGAAAATTCAGTGTTCATAATCAAATAGTTGTTCCAGATATATTTTTTCCTTCCAGTTTGTATCCGGAAGTTTTTTTATGTATGTTTTACTCATCTATATGAAAGTTATATTGATTTATTCAATGTTTTCCTTCTTAACTACTTTCCTTCGATGAGAAAGTAAAAAAATGAAAACTCTTCCAAAAATTTAAATTTTCATTACACTCAATCGCCCATTTTATTGAGCAGGTATGGAGTGTTGATTTCAATTCAGTTGTGGAATCAGAAATATCACCAGAATAACCTTTCACAACATTTATTTCTTCACCTAGAACGTTTATAGGACCTAATCCTTCTATTTTGTACACATTCACTTTCTTATGGGAAACAATCAAGTGGGTTTCCTCTGCGAAGGTGGTCCAAAACAAATACCTTTTCCAAACACCAGCATTGTACATTCTTTTCGACGCGAATTTCACTAACCAAGTTGGTGTCTGCAGCAACTGAAGCAGTCTACTTCTCCTTTTATACTCAAAAATATATTAGATATAAATTTATTTGAGTATTAGAAATTATTGTGTTTATATTTGAAGCGTACCTTTAAACATCTCCTCATGAGCGAAAATTTTCCTTTAGTTTTATGATGAAGAAAAATATTAATAACTGAATTCATTCCATATTTATCTAGATACTATAGTCACAATTACACATTCGATATTCCTGATCAAAACCTCACAATTTCTGGTGTATTTTTTTCAAACCACTCTTATGCTTCGTTTTTTGTTTGTTTCAGGCAGTCTTTCATATGCTGCCTTGGATTCTGTTCCACCAAACCTAATCGATAATGCTGCCATAGTAGGAACGGTTTCTCTGGTCACCGCAGGGTTGTTTTTGTTAGATATGGCCGGACCAAAAGCTAAGAAGCCCTCCAAGGTACAACCTTCACCTAAAAAAATCATCAAACCTACTGAACCAAAGAGCATCAGTCAACAGGTGTATGACATTGAAAGGGAAATTGAAAATTCTGAGAGGAAACATTTGGATACATTTGAGCCGAAGCCGAAGAAAAATGGTAATGGTGGGCAGAATGGAATCAGAAATGGAAAAGCGGCCAGAAATGGAATCAATGGTAACGGAATGGAAATGGAGCAGCGGAAATCGAGTAAAGGTAAATTCAACTATCACAGTTTAATAAGAAGATATAAAAACCCTGCTGGTGAGCTATTGTGACTTGAGGTACAAAACGTTTGGTCTGCTACTGTGACAAATATCATCCATACGAATGCTCACTCTTGGATGTTGCCAGGTAAGCTGTTGGTGGAATGTCGATTGAAAATATATTTCAGTCCAGTTTTGACATTCTTGAGTACTAGATACCATCTTCTCCCGACTCGACTTTCTTCTTTTCTTTTGAGATTGTTAGGATGCTCATAGATCTCAAAATCCACTTTATGAAGTATTTCATCAGTTCGGGCTTCCATTGTCTAATATAATATAAATTGATTTGGAATCCCTGAAAGAAATTAAAAATAATATCAGAAAAATAACAATTTTATTAACCAAAAAGCTGAAATTACAAGGAAATAACATACAAGCAACAACCGAAAAAAAATTTAAAAAAATTTGAAATTAATACAAGCTGAAAAATAAAAATTAAAAAATATTATTAACAAGAAATGAAACTAGAAATTAAAAAACTCCAAACCAAGTTACGTCATGACGTATCGATTGTTGGTATCCACAATCGTCTTCGGGTGATAACTGGACTTATTTCTCCGAGATCTGACTATTTATAGGTCGTTCGAGTGTTTTCATCTATTTCCCCTCTCCGCTTCATTGGTTTCAACGGGAGATACCGTTTGGCGGGAGTTGGTCGTTTCCCGCTTGATTACAGGTTTCCATATAGATATTACGTATATCTACGCTAGCTTAGCTAGATGCGTTGTTGGACAACACATACGCGGCTTCTGTGAATTTTCTCCTAAACCAGTTTTGCTCCTTGTGGATGATTTCAGCTTGTTGTTGTAAAATTATTATTTTTCTGTTAACCTTGTCAATTTCTTTCAGGGATTCCAAATCAATTTATATTATATTAGACAATGGAAGTCCGAACTGATGAAATACACCACGAAACATTGTCAACCACCTTCAAACAAACCTCTTCATGAAGTTGTGACTACCAATGCGTTGAATCAGCCAGGACGATAGTTTTTCCGTATTTTATTACGCGATCTATTTCTGCTAGGACATGTTCTGCAATTGCGGATTTTTTATTTAAATAAGGCAGTAGCTAAGCTTGTACTCTACTACCCTGATACTGATGTTGCGTTTGTCAATGCGTTGCCAATGTAAACTGAGCCACAGAAACTGGGACTCCTGTGGACTCCAGAGACCCTTTTTTTTTCTTGCCGATATGATAGTGTTTCCTGGTTGACTAGTGTGCTTGTAAAAGTTGTGACTCTCAAAAAGTTTTTATGCGGTCCGTTAGTTTGTGTATGTAAAGCAAATAGACTTTGTACACTACCGGCCATTGGATGGTAGTCAAAGTTGGAGTATTTTTCTAGGATTTGAGATTTTCTGCGCTGTTAAACTATCGGTCTGCAGAAATTGGTCTAGATGACAAGAAGTTGTGGCTCACTGTTCTTGGCGGTCCGATCGACAAAGGTTTTCGTCTTAACACGTTTTCCCTTGATAGTGGTTTGAATCTAATTCAACACATTACCACGCACGACTTTGAATGGAGGCCTTTGAAACCTATGGACATCCTCACAATTTCAACAAAAAAGATATACTGATCAATAGATCGTTGTATCTAATGAGAAGAGCAGAAATGGACTTAAATACAACTCCAATCGACATCCTACCAACAGCATACCTGTCAACAACGTGTACTAATCAGGACAACCTAAAAATAGTGCAAACCAATCAGAAGTGAGCTTCTGGATATGAATTCAGCTCTCAATTTCCTCGACAATAAAAATAAATTGACTCATTTATTGGTATATCTATCTAAAGTTTGGCATTTTTTTGAAGCAATAACAAATTAGAAAAAATTAAAAAATGGTAAGATATAAGGAATTATGGCGAAAGGAAAGTTATGTATTAGTATCAAACATTTTGTCTCAAAAAATAATATTTCTGGAAATATTATTTTTTGGCTGGTGAAGGTAGTTACAGTATTTATAAAATATGAAAACCTACTGTAGAAATTTCAATTCACATATTTGTTTTAAGTGCACAAGGAAAACCTAAACTTCAAAAAATTTATTCCTGGAAGGAGTAACATGGAGTATGGTTTGAATAGTTTTCAAAAAAGGGTCTTTCATTTGTGCCACTTCCATTTCCATGAGCCTACAAGTCTGTCGGAATCAATTGATATTTCTTGTAATTTTTCAGGTTATCTCCAAATGAAGGATGACTTTCCCAAGAGATTTGGCATATATGGAGGAGATGTAACAGACGGCAATGAAACAGATGAAACAGAACTTCAACTGCCACCTGAAATGGAACCCCATTCTCCGGTTTGGAGTCAAATCAGAAAGGGTAGACAAACGGGTTTTTCGGGATATAGGTTATCGAACCTATGAAGTAATCGAAAGTATCTGAAATAACAAAAAATCCACATTGGTTCACTCTATTACTTGAATTGAAAAATCCGTACAAGAGACTAAAGAATAATTTCAGATGAATTCGAATATTACTGACACTGAGAACTGAAGCTTCTGTACATCAAGTTTGTTCATATTTATAATAGATTTCATTAGTATAGTATAAGGGTGTAGTAAATGCTATGCTTATATCCCAGATCTCAAGAATGATAATCAGTCCATTTACATTTTCTCTTTCTCATCGCTGAAGATGATTTTTCAATGAAAATCTGGGTCAGTTGTTAACTGCTTCAGAGCCCATTCAGCGAACACACGTCGAGTGCGACGTGAAATTGACTAACTTGGATTCTCCTGCACACTCTCTCAGGCAGCGGCGATGTTTTCATCAGATCTTGCGTTCCGTCAACTTACGGGTATTCTTCGATCGTTTATTGAAGCAGTGTACTTGACTTTATCCACCATATTGAGAATGTCCTCTCGGTAGGATGGCGGCCGTAAAATGGGCGAAGCGCGCGGTAAGTTGCCCGAACAGAACGCCCATTTTCATGACACAATTTTATTATTTGAATAAATGACATTTTATTTGACAGACAAGACAACAAGATTGCCGTTATCAATGGTCAAAGTTTGGAAGTCTCTGTTAGAACATCTTATACTCGAAAGTAATCAATACAGTTTATTGTATGATTTTCACTATAAACGGTTTCACAAAAACTGTTTATTACTAATTTTCATCAGTTATATCGGCTAGTTCTACTCAATTATCCTATACTTGTCACACATTGAAAAAATATTATCATAACATTTATATTCCTGTAATAATCTGTCTCTCAGTAGATATTCTTCTTTGGGAGTTCAATTGATTCTCAGAAAATATGGAGATCTTTCCATTCTCGTTCAAAGGAATTCTCATTTCTATCCAATTCTTCAAATCTCTATCAATTCTGTGAGTGATTTTGTACCTTATTAGTCTTTAGTCTCTTTTCTTTTGTTATATCTGGTACCAACTCGTTTACCTCTGCCATTTTTTCATATTTTTTTTCTATTTCATTCATACCTATCGGTCAACTAAGAAATTTTGACAAGAATAGCTCGTCCATGATTAGGAAGCAACCAATGAGGTTATTATAATCCGGGGTAATATCCTGGGAATGAAAAGACCGCAAGAATCATTTTACTATAGCACAAAAATATCAAATAGTATGTACCGTCTGTTTAATATCTAACAAGATTGATTGTGAGGGTGTAGTTGTGTTCATCATGTGGGTTTCGATCTGTTACTATTTCAACTCTAGCCTTTCTTGTGATCATTAAATTTTGGAGCGATTTTACATTCACTGTATATAAATATGCATCTCTCTTCAGCTGAACATGTTCATAACGGTATCATCATACTTTCTGGCCTTTTCAAATGCAGCAGGGGATATTGATGACGTCATATTATCATACTGCAATCATTAACTTGATTACCATCGAATAATAATCCGGTCAATCTAAACATTAGAGGGTACATAATGAATGGAATGGATTGGAATGATTGCGATGCCTGGAAAAAAAATTATTCAAGGTCAAAAGTCAAAAATTTCGAAAAAAATTGGTTTTTCATGATTTTCAGGAAAACGGTGACTTTTATCATGAAATAACTTCAGATAAAAATTGTAGAACATAAAATTCTCTACAAAAAATGTAAATACTTTTATTCTCAGAGCCACCGTTTCTGAGATACGACGAGTCAAAAAGTTGTAAAAGTTGTAATCGTCATTATGTGCACACGTTTCCACGTCACCTATGAGGTAGTGTACTTAGCGCGTTTTTTTAAACGTGGTTTCCCCAGTAGGCCTATTCCACATATCTGTTGTGATTCTGTCAAATGAAAATGGAAAATAATTAAATATATTAGGAAGGGTTGGCAATTATAAAACAATTGAAATTTAAAAAATGTGAAAATGTATTCATCTGAGTCATAACCTTCGAATACTTCTTCTGGTCATTCTTCCTTTTGGTCTTTTTCTTCTTCTTCTTGATGTTCATCCTGAGTGTAGGTAAACTGTGTCAACAGTGATGTATCACATGTTTCCTCGTTGATATCAAATGAATCCTCTACTATTGGTGATTCAGCATTAGAACATGACTGGCCTGTACATGCCAGAGAACACAACAGTCCAACTTTTTTACAACCACATTTAGTACTGCATTTCTTTTTACAGTTGCAAACAATTGTGTTCAGCAGTTTTTCCGGCGCAGGTGGGAGTAAAGTCTAAAAAGGTTCCAATGCATTCTTGACCAACTCCCAACCACAGTCTTTTGGGTCTAGCTGATAACCAAGCCACACTTGAACTTGGTAATATACCCGGAAAAGTTGTTGATGAGCAGCAACTGAGGTTGGAGGAAGACAAGCTAATTTCACCTGCAATTGCAAAAAAAGTGTTGATACATTTTTTGTAGATAATTGTCTACAATTTTTATATGAGGTTATTTTACGATAAAACACTGTTTTCCTGAAAATCGCGAGAAACCAATTTTTTCCGAGATTTTTGGCCTTTGACCTCGAATACATTTTTTTTCAGGCATCGCAATCATTCGGAATTTCAAAGTCTTATTTTTAACTATGTTTTGAACAATTACCCGCATTTGCAGCTTGTTGTAAATTTATGTACCTTACCTCTTATTATTTAGTGTCATTTGACCGGACTATAAGGACCACCGAATGAAGAAAAGAGAATAGAAATTTCTATGTTTTTTACCACATTTATTTGTAACTAACGTTACTGCAGTTTCGTTCCAGAAGGACATATTCAAACTTATACATTAACGTATACTTTTGTATGTATATACATTATGTAGTATAATGGCTACATTCATCAATTTAAGGACCACCGAATTTAAATTGTGCCAAATTTTATGTAGTTTTAGAAAATCTTTAAAATGTAGGCTGGTGCAATTTTCAGATATTACAAAACTATTCAATAACTCGGTATTCAGTTCTCAGTTGATTTCGTGTTGCTTGAAATTCCTGCATGAATACCTTTCGAAAATTCCGCAAAATTTGTGAACAGTTGACATAACAGTAACGTTAAGACATAAACTAACAAATGAATAAATGTATTTTTCAAAAACTTCGCCTTTCAATTAGTAGGGTGCTCACCTCATTTCAACGATTGCATGTTTCATTCGATGAATCTAAATTCGTGGTTCAGCTATGGCAAAAGCCTTGTACTGAGTCCAGAGTTGACTGCTACGAAGGCATTGAAACCCACAGAATGTTTTAATTTCATAATTTACAGTTCAAACTGATTATAACCATATCAAGTTCATTATATATCTATGATTGACAGTTCAAACAGTTAATTAGCCATATTCAATACTCTAAATTGTGGAATATCTATATTTGATAGTTTAAATTATCGATTAGATATATTCAGCAGTTCAAACTATCGATTATACATATTTGTAGATATTCGTCCAATTATCCATATTTTACTATTTAGCCATATTCGACTATTTGAAAAATCATCTGTAGCTCTACAGCGCCTTTGTGGATATGAAATATTTTCTTGAGTAATGCATTCCTTTTCTACGAAAACTAACTGAAATGAAATTCGTAAGCATATTGTCCATTTTCAGGGCAATATGGTAAATACGACATAGTTTCATCGACGATTGTTCTTCCAAGACAAAAAGAATTGGAGTATGAAGGAGATCGTCCCCCTAGCCGTCCTGGTGATCCAGGGTTTGTTCAGTATGTAGCACAGCATTGGGGGGAAGGAGGTGGAAAAACTCCTCGTCACAGTCCCACAGAAGTCTAAAATACCTTTTTCGTTCAGGGTCAAGAGACCCAGTTACAACTATGCATGTTTTACTATAAGGTTTTTGTTTACGTGTTTGAGTTTTTGTTTTAATAATTTTGGTTTGAAATAAAATTATTGAATATTTTATGGGTACTTACCTATATCCTTTTTTTTTGTAAAATAACAGTGAACGATATGTAGATCCGATGAATTATATTGTCTTCGTAAAAGGTTATTTTCTCGGAGAATTATTCAGGGTGCTTATGGCACATGCGACAGAAATTCGACGGACTATTCCTTGAACTATTCTAAGGATAATTTTTCATTTGAAGATTTTTCATAGGGCGCTTTGTTTAGAAGATAATGAGCGAAAATAAAATTTCGACAACAACAATTTATTAGCAAAAATATGTTTCTCAATCTACAAGAACTGTTGAGAATGACCC
>WOGP01002808.1:0-16098 GCA_015342065.1 Leptinotarsa undecemlineata | reverse complement strand
GGATAGGGCCTGACCAGCGCACACCACGGTGAAAAAAAAATAATAACAGGTCTTTATTCACCATAATAAAAGAAAAAAAAACAATAGAAAGATATGATGAAACATAGTATGATGAATGGGCGAAGTTCAGCTATTATAGCTGCTTTTAAACCTAACCTTTCAAACTATAAAAAAGTGCAAGGTATCGTAAATAAATAATAAATTATTATAAAATAACACACAATGATACAATCGCGATATGGTAAAACAAAATCTGGGAAATTGAAACCCATTTGATAGCCTGAGGAAGGTGTAATAATGTTAAATGATTGACTCATTGACAATAGAGCTTTGAGTCTTTTTTTAAAGTTCTTGAGAGGTTACTGTATGAAATCTACAGATATGATGTTATACAATTTAGCTGCCATGTATGAGAAACTACGTGTATAAATAGCCGAATTATGATTTGATATAAAAAAGAGGTGTCGATTGCGACTGTTATTATTGAAATATTGTGATTATCACAGTCCAGAATATGTTTATGCAAAATATCAAAACCGGTCGAGAGAAACCTAAATTTTAACATGAAATAAAATAATATTTTTCAGCATCAGTAATACATAATCAATAATTATAATCTATACAAAGATCAAACAACAGTAGACTTGAGAGGAAATAATTGACATGTGTAATTGTAATGAGAAATGTTCAATGTATAAGACTATCATCTACTTTTTCTCAGTGGTTGATCTGGTTCTGGCCCTCTCAATATTTGTAATGCTTATTATATTATGCGGCAGTGGTTGCTTCTTACTTGCTCCTAATGATGGCAGTTTACTAATAGTAGCAACACTCGGTGACTCTAAAGTTTATTCGTTTTTCCCACAACTTTTTGATCTGGACTGCCTTTTACTAGAAATTGAGTAGACGTAGCAGGCACGCTGTTTGATTGTTTTCACCACCGGCACAACTTTCATCGGTATCAATATCACGAAGTTGGTCATCTGTGTAATTTACACCGTTACCCCTAATAAAACAGTTTTTGTCGTTTTGTTGTCGATGGGTATGTAGATACCTCTTCAAAACCTACAAGTCTTCCCTTTGTTGAGTAGTGATATCATGGGCAATTGAAATTTCTGTTCTTTTCAAATTTTTAATAATTGGTCAGTATATGCTTTTTACCATAATTTGATAGAAACTCAATCTTCACCGGACAATTTTCTGGTATCCTAAACAGTGAATAGTTTTTATTTGACCTATTGATAAATCAACACCCAACAGAGATTTTAATTTTTCTTGGAGAAGCTCAAAAGTAATCTCGTGGCGTTCCTTATCAAGTTCAAAAATAATAATGTTATTCGAATTTATTTAAAGTTCTAACTTCTCGACTGTCTCCTTCAAAAAGCTGTTTTCCAACTCTAGCTGTCTATCCTCTCGTAGGATCCTTCTATCATCAGTTGTATTCTTGCCTCGCTCGCATCTATCGCACTTTTTAATTATGTCCTATTCAGTTGTATCTCATCAATTATATACTTCAGTTCAGATGTAGAAAGACTCAATGTTGGGGAGTGTATGGACAGCTTTAGTTCAGTGACTGATATGAAAATGTTTTATTAGCCCTTTCTTCAAATCAAGTTTGGATATGAAGTGATGGTATTTGATTCAACTGAAAAAAATCGCTTTTAGGATGACTCAGATTCACGAATGTATGTTGTAAAATATAGAGATAGATATAAGTTACTCACAGGCATATATCGTTTTGACAAATTTTACACACATACACACACACTCTAGTGTGTGTATGTGTGCCCTTCTAGTGAGTCCATGAAAATATCTGCCAGAATGGGACTTGATGATGAACCTATAGGGAGACCTGAGTTTTGCAGATAAAAACTATGATTATATTTGAAGAAATTTTGTTTCAAACATGTATCAAGAAGTTTACAAAATTCGGTAGTTATATATGGATTTGTATGACTTATCTAATATGTATTTCACGAGGGGAAGACATTCGTCTGTTGAAATGATAGGAAAACATGTTTTTCACGTCGAATGATACTAGTTTGATAATATTTTTAATATTCAGATTTGATAATTTGTCAGCTAGGTCTACTGAATTTAGAACTGTGTTTGAAGGATTAAATTGTGTGAAGTCTCTGAATATTGAATTCAAAAACTTAGACAGCTTACTGGTTGGGACATCTACAGTGTGTAACAACGAAAACCTAACAGAGCCGTTTTTGAATATAAAAAGTAAGATTTTTAAAAAAAGCTAGGACTCGTCAATTTCTAATTGAAGGAGGACACCTTTCAGACTAATCAGAATTATTGTAGTACGCACCCCCTCGGAGGGGTGCTACCACCCTTACATTTTAGGTAAATTGAGTGGCACCTTCTGACATGGATATTTTATACTTCTGATAAAAAAGTGAATCATACTAAAAACTTACCTATACAACGAATACAACCTGCTGGTTTCCTTGACTGCTGATGACACAGAAAAGTTTAAAAAACTATTTTAGGGTTAATAAATCCCAATAATTGTTTTTGAAGCACACACAAAAAAGTAACACCAAATAAGGGTAACTCACATAGGAAATTTAGAGTAAATGTTCGAAATGTGCGCCATTTTGCTCCATGCAACAATAAAGATTTTGTTCGAATTTTGCTCTTACATTATTCAACATCTCAGGAGTTCATTCGACATTCATCAATAATTCTACGATGTAATTCATCCAAATTGGCTAGCTATATAGCATAAACTTCAGACCTCCAAAAAGTAGTCCACTGGTGTTAAATCTGGTGATCGTGCTGGCCATTCAATTGGACCTCTTCTGCCAATCCATATTCCTTCAAAATGATTATTCCAAAAATTTCGAACCTGCTGGGCATAATGGGGTGTTGCACCGTCTTGTTGAAAATGGATAAATCTATCTTGACATATTGGATCCTGTTCAATTATTTCAACTATATTGTGACAATTGTGACGGTTGACGCAACCATTTGAATAAAATGCTATTTCGTCCGAAAAACAGATGTTATAAAGCAGCTCGGGATTAATATCTCACTCATGCCCTCACAAAACTTCTGTCTTCGGTCAAAATCATCGCCATTGAGTTTAATTTTGTAAGGATGGCATTTGTGGTTTTTAATGATTCTCCATGCGCTCATATGGCTTATTCCGGCCATTACTGGTAAACTTCTGGTACTTAACCTGGGATTGGCGATGACTTGACCAATCACTCCAATCGCATTATCGCCATTCACTACCCTTCTCTGAACATTTTTTTTGTTATTTAAAACCGTAGCTGTCTCCCTGAATTTTGTGACCAAATCCAGAACGTGATTTCTGCTTAGGTGTTTTGCTCGTTAAATAAAATTGATGTTCTATCAGCATTTTGGTCGTTGCCAAAAAATAAAGCAATAACTGAAACCCTTTCAGCAGTAGTGTAAAGCATTTTTAAACACAACAATACACGACCCGTTTAAACAAATCAATCGAACGAAGTACTAATGAAAACCGGAAGAAGAGGAGTTGGTATTGATTTTAAAAAAGAGATTTTATTTAACAAAAAACTGATAAGAAGAACTGCTCGAAAATTTTTTATGTAGACATATAAGTTACTGAGTGGTCTGTCTAATGTCTAATGTATCATCAACATAGCAATTTCAATTTCAAATTATCTCGAAAACTAATCATTACAAAAATGTTCTTTCAACAGAGTTGTTAAGGTATTCGAAAGACTTTTAAAACAAGGTGCCACTCGACCTACTTTCCCTATCTAAATAAATGACGTCTGAAGCACCCCTCCGAGGGGGTGCGTAATACAAAAAATCTGATTAGTCTGAAAAGTGTCCCCCTTCAAGTAGAAATCGACGTGTCCGACTTTTTTTTTAAATCTTACTTTTTATATTCAAAAACGGCTCTGTTAAGTTTTCGTTGTTTCACACTGTATGTAAACGATTAACTTAACTGATCGAAAAACGTAAAAAAACCGTAAAAGTCTTACATTTCATTTTTGTTGTATAGGAATTAAGATTATTTAATCATATTTGTAATTTGGGAAGGCCGAATTCAGTGCCGTTATATACTTGTTGCCCTTGTATTTTATCGCTGTATCGCCTTTGTAATTTTTCTTTGATATGAGAAAAAAGTATAGGCCCGAATACCATGACTTGCGGCACACCCATTGGTATTTCACGACTAAGAACGACAATCCTGAAAAGTCGAAACTTGTTCGAGCTAAGGGTTAATGGGGTCATACCTTTCAACGTGCGATTCCTAGCACGGAATTATTACTATAATCGCACAAAAAATATATTTGAAAAATTAGACGTGTTTTATAACCGAAGGAAGGATAATAAATATGAAATATTTGTGTTTATGTCGTGACTAATGAAATAATCTGCATATTCACTATAATGAATAGTAATTGATATATAATAGCTGTTGATAGGATAATGAAAAGTTCAGTATATCATGGCCAGGTTCTAAATGAAGTGTATTTCATCACTGTTACGAGTAATTTGCATGGTTAACAAACACACTTTCTTGTATGATATTCCACATAAACAAGACTTTGTTGTTTTATAGATAAGAAATTTCATTAGAATGTGTGTAATGATTGTTTTTCACTCAGGAATTAATTGTGTACATGATAATTTTGTAGAAATCGGTTGTTATTTTAAATACTTCCAAATTCATTAAATGTGAAAAATAGTTCATTAAAGGTCTTGGTACGACTATTGATGCTGTAATCATATTTCTTGAATGTCATTGTGGTTGAGGGTAGGTACATTTCGCTCCAAATAATACTAGTAATAATAATAAAAATAAATAGGCTTTATTTCATTCGATAGAGCTCCGTTACGCTTTTCTTCAACTCAACTCATAACAGAAAATTCATAACGAATGGTAACGCATTATGCTTGTTTTGGATTTACGTCAAAGATTCAATATTTAACTTTTAGAAAAATTGAGAACCTTCTAAATAGCATCAAAATCTTACCTGTGCCAAAATTTCTTCGAGTTATTACAGTCCACTTCTGATGCGAAATGACAAATGAAGGTTTTCTGATCAAAAGCAGTGTAGTTAGCACATAAAAAGTCGTATCTTGTTCCGTATAAACAATGATGATAAACCTGAAACAATACATAGTATGAATAACTATTAATTTACGGAAGAAAAAACTTTAAAACATGAATTCAAAGGATAAAGATCGATATAACAAACCAAAAAAGGTAGTTATGGAATTTTGAAACTTTCTGATGGTATATACGCAAACATTTTGTAACGGGAAAATTTATCTTATATTTTTCAAAGACTACATATTCTTCATTGTTGAAACTCTATTCCTGCTTCAAAACAATAATATATTTGTGGGTATAACTACTTTTGCCACAAAAAACATTAAAAAAGTGAGAGAATGTTAAGTGGAATTTATTTTTTAAAGGACACATGCTTTGTGCAGGGTACATCGTAATGAAAGCCTGATAAATGAGGAAGTTGTTCAGAAAACTAAATACGAAGCCAGAGGAAGTGAAAAAGGTTTTTCCCATTACGACGTAGAACAAGAGAGGTTTTTAAAGAGTATTTGGAAAAATTAATATTTATTCGAAAGAAAATATACTCAAACTGTCAAACCTGGATGTTAATTTTTTCTTAGATAATGGTAAAAGTTGAGCAGTAACGTTAGTTACAAATATTATGGTATAAAAACAGGAAGTTTTAGTTTTCATTTTTCATAATAAGTCGATTAATCCTGATCCTGATTGGCGGAGGTTCTACCGGTGAGAAAGTTATCGAAGTGCTTGAAAACATGATTGGCGAGGGGTCTGGAGAGTATGGTGGTTGAGGCAGAATTTCGACGCTAAATTCGTTTAATTTTCGGATGGCGATTTGTGAAACATGCAAAATGGCGTGAAGCAGGATCATACCTCTTCTGTTGACTAATGCTGGCTGCTGCAGACGCGTCGATTTCCTCACAATATAACTCTACTGTGACGGTTTGGTCTGGTTGCAGAAAATAATAATGAATCACACCAGTGGCTAATCACCAATCATGGCCTTTTTTTTTGGTGGGCATTTCGCTCTGGAACTTGCCTGGGTATCTAACCACTGCCCTTAACATCTCCTGTTGTCGTAGAGGATCCACCTTTCATCACACGTGACGATCCAATCCAAAAAACGATCGTTTCGGTTGAGCAAAAGCAAAGAAAAACAGACCTCGAGGTGATACAATTTTTGTCGCCGTTCAAATCGTAAGGAATATACGTTTCGTGCTTTCTGACCTTCCAATACGTTTTCAACCATCAAAACCGTATGGGAGTCGACGACCAGCTCTTCCGTCACCCCACGCTTTTTTGATGGGTCAGTTTACAAAAACACATAACATTTAAACGGACAAATCTTCTGAAACAACCTAATAAAACAGATATTCTTTCACCTGCTATTATTGGGCTTATCATTTTCATTCATTCAGAATGTGGTTTAAAATATCATCTCGTAGTGAAATTTTCCTTGAGTAGGTTTATAAGAAGATAGTGTGCTATTCAGCCATGTGTGATTGAGGAGGTGGAACGAAAAAAATGATGCATTACCAGAAAAGAAGTGGAGGGAAGGGATATCGCTAAGAAATAATCGTTCAAAACCAAAACGTGAAGTGCTTCATTGAAGTGAATTTTCAGACTTTCATGCTTGAAGTTTCAAAAATATCAAATACTAATTTTGTATCCCTCCAAAATTATGGATTGTATTTTTCAATAACCAAACCGAAATACTTTTCTACTTGTCAGTCAAAAAATTAGTTGAAAATTTTGGAAAATTTAATTTTCCAAAAATTGACTATGAGAACAACAACTATCAGAACAACTTATTCCCTCTAGCAAGTGTCATGCAACCCTAAAAATAAGGATGTTGGTCAAACTAAACGACACATTACAACTCGTTTCAGAGAACTAAAAGCTTTCCACTAGTTTGTTATCAGAGATCATTGAGGTATGACTTACAGTAAAAGTTCACCCTGTTAGATATAAACATGATGGGTAAGTGTTTAATTATTAATATACATCATTTCCTAATGGCGCACATTTCGTTAATGAAGCAAATATTGTCAATTGAGAATTTTAATGTGACTTATAGTAATAATTGATCAGATTATCCAATATGTAAAAATGACCTGAAGCATAATTAATATATATTCATTACTATCTAATCTGCCAGATTTTGGGTATTATCAGGGTGGTAATATGTTTCAGTAGAGGCCAATATGATAGTTCCGACTTTTCATAGTCAGCCATAGAAAAGACCAAAACTGAACTGGAACTGGAATTACAACTTTTCAACCATACGTTGCTCAAGTAACTTATGTTATATTTTTATTTGTTATATATTTTTTAGTATACATACTACAGGACATAAACTTCTTGAATGATTTATTATCAATCTCCAGGAAATCTAATAGGCAATAAATGTTATATGCGTAAATCTTGATATGTATTCAGGAATGTTAATCGAAATCTGTCACTTCCAAATCGACCAGTCCGACAGCGCAAGAATTTATTATACTTCAAGTTATTCTTCTAAATTGCAGTCTCGTCTCTTAAAGCTGTCGTTATACATTTAACTTCATCATTGTTAAGGTTTTAACTATATTGCAAACTGCTAGCGCAGTGCAAACCTTCTCCATCTTGAATACACAGATAATGAAACAAGACAAATATACAGAGGAACCGCTTCACAATACGAGTAGATCAATGTGTTTATTCAGTTGGTAAGTCCACTATCAATAATCTACATTGGCTAGTTTGAAAATGAGTTTGTGGCGATAGAAATGACTTTGATAACACATATCAAAGATATATCTGATAAAGAAACTCTGTCTCCGTTAGGGGAAAGATTACCTTGGAACTTACGCAAAAGGACCTGGAATAAATTGCAAAGCTAGCGAGTAATGTGGATCCTCGAAAACAATGATACAGTTTTTTACTATAAACTGATAGTCCTAGTGTCTGAATAACAAACTAAACATGCCTCTAAGTGTTTGAAAATATGGGTTTCAATTCTGAAAATGATCTGATAATGATAAAGTACATCACACCCGTTTACATTATAGTAGATAATGAAGAATCAGTGCAAGCCAAATAGTAGAGAAAAGAAAGGGTTTACCAAATCAGACTGGACGAGCAAAACAAAAATTTCGAAATATATATAAACCACATAAAACATGTATTCGGATCACAACTTGGCTGTTGAAGTGAACAGTCATCCCGAGAACATGCTAGACATAAATATCTGGTACAAATAAGGGTCAAAAACCGAACAAGCTAGCGAGAAGAAATCCTCATTTCAGTTACCCACTCGGTCAGAATCCATCAGTTTGGCGCTTCAACGAAATGAGCCAGAAGTTGGCTTTTGATGAATTCACTTCACGGATTATGTCTTCCTTGAATTGCTCTGTGACATGTTTTCGAAGTCATGACGCGCGTCATATGACGCGCACATATTTCAAGAACAAGCGTAGCCATTGAAGGCCAAGAGTGTATGGTGGAGAAACAGATGCGACAAACACCTGAGGGTGATATCCAAGGTTGAGTCAGATATTTGACATTGAACGACGTTGATGATAATCAAAGGAAAATGAAAAGTGTGAGTTTGAATGACCTTCAACATGACTCATCAAGGCCATATGACACAGTTCAAGGTCAATCCTTAAGCATCCGAAGGTAACCTAATCAAGGTGGTATGACGTGGTCCAAGGTTGTTTCAAGGTCGAGTGGTGGGGAAGGACTCAGGATCGGTATAAATCAACTACTGGTTGTGAGTATATCTGAAATTTGACCGCGTAATTAGTTAAGAATTCAAAAGTTAAACTCACCAACCCTATTATTTAGTTGCTGGAGGAGATGCACGGGCCTCTCTTCATTTCACTATGATAACGCGTGTCGAGAGACCGTAGTTTTCGTTCTGGTATAGGAAAAATGTTTTCAATAGAACCCTTTTAGAGAATTGAACATTTTTATGTTTTTACCACTTTTATTTGTAACTAACTGAGTTTATTGTATGAGTTTGAAAATGTCCTTATAGGACGAAACTGCAGTAACGTTAGTTACAAATAAAAGTGGTAAAAAACATAGAAAGTTTCAATTCTCTTTTCTTCATTATGATTTCCTACCACATGAAACGGCTACATCCATCTACCCTTTCAGTGTTTAGAGTTCTGAAATTCATTTATTGAAAAGATGGAACGAGAAATGTTACTGATAAGTAGGAAAGTATTTCTTTTTTTGTCGAGTCTAATGCATTTTATTTTCACTAGAATGGAATGTTTATATTCTAATAATATTCGAGGTATTCAAAGATTATGAAAATATTCCTTTATAACATAGACGTTATCAAATGTTATCAGTTAGTAAAGCTTTTTTACATACCTTGCTATAACCTGCAGTCATGTCCAACGCTCCTCGAAAAGAATCTGCTTCAGGATTTTTTTAAAGTCACACACCCATGCTGTGTAGTAGGAAAATGAAATTATTTTTCGTTGCTATTCTAGTCAATGAAAATATATGTACAAAAGATACAAGTAAGTATATTAAAAACATTTATGTACATGTTATAAACTGATATTACTTACCCTTGAAATAATTAAAAGCGTAGTTTTGTGAGTATATTTCTGTACAGATTAATACATTTTTAAAAACATTCGGTTACGTTTCAACAAAAATATTGTGCTACACTCAGAGCGTTGACAAACAGTTTGCCCAAATTCCACCTGTCTTCAAAACACATTGAATAATATTTTTATACTGTCATTTTTGGGTCCTCACATTGGAAAAAAAAAGTCCAATCAATTGAAAACTATAATAATTGTTTATATATACCTACATACTAGGGAAAGTTTAAATCCGGGATCCTTACTAATTTTTTTCAACAAGCAAAAGTTCATAATCTTTGGGTTCAACACTTATTTGGCTGTAACTGATCGGCTGTAACTGAAGCCGATAGGACTTTTCGTCCTTCTTTGTCTATCAGCTGTCTCTACGGAACCTTCGAGATATCGGGCGCTCTCTCGTCGTAGCACCGCCTTGTCACGGTAATGCAGGACTCTGCCTTGATTGACCTTCTTTCCCTGGCTACTCGTGGGACCTTCATGGACAGAGTAAACTTAAAAAATTCTTTCTGACGCTTAGTCTACAGAGGAGATGGATGTCGAGCTTACGACTCCAACTGACCTCCCTGTGAACTTAGATCAGAAGCGAGGCAACAGAGGAGATGGATGTCAAGTTTACAACTCCAACTGAGTTAACGACTCCAACGGACCTCTCTGTAAATTTAGTTCAGGAGCGAGTCTACAGAGGAGATTGATGTCGAGTTAACGACTCCAACAGACCTGCCTGTAAATTTAGCTCAGGAGCGAGTCTACAGAGGAGATGGATGTCGAGTTTACGACTCTAATTGACCTCACTGTAAATTTAGTTCAGGAGCGAGAGCTGCGGTGTACGCAGAATATGTCTCAAGTGGAGGAACTAACCCCCCATGAGCAGGTTAGCAAACGTTTGCGTTCAAGTGAGATTTCACCAAAACCAGAGGCGAAGAAGCCCTGCACGGCTGAATCTAAGGCATCGTCAGATGTAGCTGACGTGCGAAAATCCTCATATGGTAAGGTTGTCGTGGATATCAAGGTGGGAATCTTGCAACTTGTCTATCCGACTACCTCATTGACAGAGCATATACTTTGTGCCTGCCCCGCTGGGGACCGAATCAGGTCTTTAGTGTTCGGCAGAGTCGTACTCTCACCATCTGACCTGAAAGACCACTCACCATATAAACTAATCGGCTTCGTTGAGAAGCTGGGTTTGTTTGGCCGAGTGTGAATAGGTGTGAGCCACAATAAACCCATGCGAGTTGCGGTGGAGGGTTGAATAGACCCATTCACTTTGGATCTACCTAACGTAACCTAACCTAACCTAAGGAATACAGGGTATATCTTTACGAGTTAACACGATCTATATATAGAAAATTGAAAGTAAGGCGATTCTGATAGGATGGAGAATTCTACTGAAATATTTTTGTTGACGTTTCGGGTTTCACCGGAAGTGACGGCATCTTTGTTATTTTTAATGGCACACCCTGTATTTCCCCTTATTTTTTTATTCTTCTTTACCCAAAATGAAACAATTTCGAGTTTTAGAAAAAGTGACAGATGCAGCCTCTCGAACATACGCCATTTTCATGTAAATTAACATTTTTGAAAATATGAAGCTAGTGAATCGTGATAATTGAAGGTTGAACGGATCACGCTTTATTTTCACGTCCACTGAATGATCCACAGGGTGCGCAAAAATTAGGGTCCAATAAGTGAATGAGAATAATTAAAAATCTCAACTTTATCAAATGGGAACCCCCATTTTTTCCTCAAGGTTCAATTCTATCATGAAAATAAGCCCTAGTTAAGATACACTTCCCTACACCCAAAACTTATAATTCTTCATTAGTTCTTCACCCATCCTACCAATTTTCAGAATCGCCCTACTCTCAGTTTTCTATATATAGGTTGCGTTAACTCGTCCAGATATACCCTGTATAGAAGCTGAACTTATTGTTAACGAAAAGTTTCTACAGTCATCAGAAATGAAGAAATGAATTAGTATCATTTTAACCCGAGCCTTTAAATCCAAATGCAGAGTGGGTCTTCGGAACTCAAAGGTAGACCTGACAGAGAAAAACTTATTGAAAAAATTCAAAAACACATTTGCGAAACAATTTTTTGTCGCTTAGCACGTATCGGGTTTTTGCTTGAATGAAATTCAAAAAGGCTTAGTCTGTATTGTGAATTGAGGTGAAATGATTGACTTATTTCATAACTTTTCCAATTTACTCTTCAGTTAGATGGTACTTAAATCAGGTTGCCGAGCTATTTAACCAATAGCGTTCACTAGCATCTTTCTGGAAAAATTCTGATCCAAAATAAAAAATAGAAAGAGAAAATCCGGTACTAAACAAAGCTGTAGATGTAACAGAAAGAATTTTTTTTAAATCACAAGTTCCATTCGTAGAAATCATGAATAAAGGAGTTATGGAAAGCGGTACTTTTTTTGAATTGTGGAAGCTAATCGCCACAATTGTCGTTACTGGCATTTACGCAGAACGCGGGATGGATTATTTGAAAATTATTTACAAAGTTCTTTTCATTTCTCAGGAAATTCAACAGGTGATATGTACCTGGATTAATTCAGAAATAAAATTATCAACCCAGGTCTTGCCAATGTCCTTCTTAAAATGAACAGAAAATGATGTTTCAACAACAAGGTGCTTCTAAACATTGTTGCTGGAGAGCAATTGACTGACTCCTGAGTCACCCGACTTGGGTTCTTTAGATACGTTTGCGGGCACACATTGAAAACGAAGGGCATTGCGCTCCATCTTACTTATTGGCTGACCACAAGTGGTTCGAAATGTACGACAAAGGTTTAAAGATAACCTGTCACTGTATGGAGGTTGCGGACATTTCTAGTATTAACCGGATAATACGGTACGTTTCTAGGTATAACTAAATATTTTTCAGCACACTTATTGTTGGCCATGTCTTCTAAACTAATTTTCAAAAGCAAAGAGGCTGTGGATAAAAAACCGTAAGCTCGTTTCCCATTGTCATTTAAACAGTTGGGGATGACACCCCTGCTTAGAGTACTGAAGGGTTTGTACCACTAGTTCGGTGAAAACTTACAAACTTGAGATTCTTTTTTGAATTTTTTCAAAAAGTTTTTTCCCTGTTATTGTGCCTTACGGTATTATAAGTTTACCTAGTATATAGAAATTACAATGAGTTACTCACTAAAATTCAAACGCGTTTGCTGATTTGAAAATCGGGACTTTTTGTCATCGGAAAAGATAATTTTGCTCTAGTCACAATGACAGTTGGTAAAAAATTAATTGTGGAAACAAAAAAAATTCATGTTTCCTAAAAAATATGTCTTTTTCAACTTGAACGATTATCTTATTACAGCCTAAATTAAATCAACAAACCATATAAATATTTTACGAACTGTTATCGTAAATAAGAGCAAACTTGTCTCCTCCGGCACGGAAAGTCCAAAAAGTCTTAGTGATTGCTTCGTCTTGTGAAGTTTTTCAAAATTGTGCTAATAAGATGATGAAAACCAATGCCTTTGTACGAAACTTCAAAGATCACCGGGATTGTTTTCTAAGTAAGAGGAACGTTTATATCAATGCTCTTTATGTATTACGTTGTGTAGCGTTCCTGTGAATGATATCTGTTCCAATTCCATTACGAATATTTGAATTATAAACCTAATAAGAAGAAGTGATTTTTGTTTAATTCAATGTTCATGTGTTTGTTTCAGATTGGACTTTTTCTCCCGCGATATATCTCAAAGAAACTTTCATGCAGGAACTACTCATCGTTGTAACAAGTTTTCATAAAAGTTAATTACTTTTTTCTACAGTTTCCCACATTTTTTGTATAATGATGAGCAAGTAAAAAGTCAAAAAACCTTTTTTTACAAAAATCATCCAATAACTTTTGTAAGATTGCATGTTTTAATCGATAACAGATATGAAAAGTTTATATCAATTGTAAATTACTGTTACGTTAGATAAATACCTGGCATTTGTGTTTTACACTGGCATAAAATCCATCGTGCAGACCGTCACACTTGAAGTCTATGTCTTCTGGAACCCTTTCATAAAAGGGATAATCTGATAAGTTGTATCCATTTAATTCTTTGGGTAAATTTGGGTCATAAATATAGTCGAGTTGAGGATTTCCTGTTAGCGTCGGTTTCGTTACATTGCCTTCCGAATTCACTTCTGTTGTTACGCCCTGAAAATAAAAACACAACGTTAATCTTTAATCACTGGTGATGTTGAATTTATCCATACAGCCACGTTTCTAAGTTTCAGGAACTTATTTCCTAATAGATGTTTAAACATCTTTTTTTTTCATAAAAAACCTTGTTAACAACTTCAATGAAATGAGTGGACAGTAGAGGCTTAACCTTCTCGCCCATTTGTCCGGCATAACAAAGCACGGCCCGTCCCGTCAAAATACGGATGGGATTGGAACAATGAAAATGAATGTACAACCTCCCACTAGCCCGGCACGGCACAGCCAAGAGTGTCCGCCGCCGGGAGGGATTCCAGCTCTCCGATCCTGCCCGGCAAATAACGGTATGTGCTCTGACGGACTGGCCAAGTGAGCGGGTCGCCAGCCAATGCTTGCCGGCATCAACTTGTCCAAACGTGCCTGGAAAGTTTCGGTCTCTCTGCTTTGCTATTCCATCAGTTGACAGCACGGCGTCAGAGGGTACCTATGAAATTGGTCGAGGAAACATTGAGTTGCTTGTTTAGGCAGGCTCTAGAATATCCAGAAACTTTTCCTGATTTGCCCTCTTTTGATTGATGGGATGGACCCAAAACATTTTTTTTGACATTCAATAATGAAACCACTATAATGACTCCTTCGTCAGTGATAGACATGTTTTTGTCACCGCTCGATAACAACTGAAATTCCTTTGAAATCGAACAAACAGGACCTTCAGTTTGCTAGTTGTAGCTGGACAAGTGGACGATGCTACTACCCGTCACCATCAGGCGACGGACAGGGCTGTCATGTGCTGTGCCGGACCAAGTAGGCAACAAGTTTTAAGCTTGTCACCCACTTGTCCGGTACAGCACGGCCTGTCCCGTCAAAATATGTATGGGATTGGAACAATGAAAATGAATGTACAACCGCCCACTAGACCGGCACGGCACAGCCAGAAGCGGCACAGCCGAAAAGGATTCCAACACTCCGATCCTGTCCGGCAAATTACGGTACATCCTGTGACGAACTGGCCAAGTGAGCGCGTCGCCAGCCAACGCTTGCCAGCACCAACTTGTCCAAACGTGCCTGGAAAGTTTCTATCTCTCTGCTTTGCTATTCCATCAGTTGACAGCACGGCGTCAGACGGTACCTATGAAAATGGCGTCGTGCTGTGATGTGCCGGACAAGTAGGCGATAAGATTTATTGGATTGACTTGTTAATTGAGAATTAATAGACTTCTAGTCGTAGGTGTCGAAACATTTTCGATACAGCAATTTTAATGAAACGTATTCTGTAAAAATAATTCGAACTTTTTGTATGAAGATACAGGGTGGTATGATGAAATGTTTCAGATGAAAGTTATATGGTTAACTTTGTTGCTTATTTCAAAAATATTTTGGTATATATGGAGTAATCCTTTGAAGCGGGGCAATGCAACTAATCATTTTTTTAATAGACCTCCCTGTACATTTTTTCACTGCTGAACTGAGCAAAGGAGGTATTTTCTTTTTTCCAAAATTTTGCGGCGTTGTCAAGTCATCGCTGAAAGAAAGAAAATCAGACCACCATAAATGCCATCATAAAAACTTCAAGAATAGAATGTAAGCAGAAATACATGCACTACCAAGAGTGAGATGAAATGTCGATATGGACTGATAATTATATTTCTCAAACAGGAGATTTTATACAGAGCCATTATACTTGAAAAACTTCGAATATGAAAAACTTGATGCTTTGAAATGAAACACCCAGTGGGATCTAAATTTGACATTCAACGATCGATAAGTTTTAGCATAAAACAAAAATTAATGTCATTAAATTTTGTATATATCAGTTTAAAGTTTGACATTGCAATCATGTTAAATTCCAGTAATAGTAACTGAGTGTCAAAATCATAGCTGGCCTATACGTAAATAGAAAGACAATTTGTGACAAATTGAACATTGAATTGTAAATTTCTCAAAAAGTGTCACTTTCAGAGATTATATCATCTTTTCCAAATTTTTGGCGATGAAATAGTTCTAAAAAATGGTGACATAACATACTGGGTGTTTCATTAAAAAAAATAAGTTTTGAATATTCGAAGTTTGTCAAGTTAATGCCTCTATATAAAATCTTCTGTTTGGGAAATGTAACTTCCAGTCCATGGCAACATTTCAACCCACTTTTAGTGTTGTATGTCTCAAATAATCCTACGTTTGTTTGAAGGTGATTGACAATGTTTCATGATGAATTTCACTAGTTCGGACTTCTATTATCTAATATATAAAATGATTTGAAATCCCTGAGACACA
>WOGP01002807.1:0-16099 GCA_015342065.1 Leptinotarsa undecemlineata | reverse complement strand
ATGAACAAATACAAATTTTGGAAGAAGAAAAAAAGGAATTATTTGTGACTAGTGGTAAAACATTCCAAACAATAGTGGGGTTCATTTTCACAATTTGCGCAGTAAGTGGAAACCTTTTTTAATTTATTTTTTTCAAGATTGAATTTCACTTTTTTATTATAATATGCCCTGCAATATTTTTTTGTTTTCACTGCCGATCCATCTCTTTTTGCGAAAGTGTGAGTGTTCATTTTTTTGTCGTTTCACTGATGTAGTTACACATTGTTGATTATCATTCTCTTCAGAATTCTCGGTAGGTTCAGATATGGTTATATTCTTACCAGTAATATTTCTATATAATATGTGTGCATTGACAACAGCTACCTAACAGTATTTCCACTGCAATTTTCCTGTACCATTTTATTGTCTTACGTAACGCTGTATTATAACTTGTCATTTGATCTGATATGTCGATATAAAACTCATAATGGCTGCAGGTTTTTCTATAGTACCAGTATATCGAGTAACTTCAACGGTTTTATCGCCATGTTTAGTTGATAGAAAAAGTACATCTCGTTTGTCTCGCCACCTTCCGACGCAAATCTCCCTATTATTTTCTTTCACAATAATTTCCCCTACCTTCAACTTTTTTGATGTTAGGTACACTCTTTGGATTACCTCTACGGTTAGCCCTAAGCGTTCCCACTAAATGTGTATTATAGTATATAAGTTGATTTGCTAATTCTGAACTAGTGTACCAATTATCTGTTATCATTGTCCTTCCTGTGTTCAAGAATTTTTCAGAAAGTTCCATTATAATCTTTGTCTTTGTAGTTTCATGTTCCATGTATCACCATTATCGCAGCAAAGTTTAAACATTTTCAGACCATATTTGTGGGTCTTATTTGAGATATACTGCTTTATGAGTAAACGTCCACGAAACGGAATGAGACTTTCGTCAATGCATACTACTTTACCGGGTACATATATTTCTTGACATTTTTTATGAACATTTTTAGCAGAGGTTCAATCTATAAACTCTGTTACCATCAGGACATTACTGATTATCACTGAAATGCCAAAATGTTAAAAGTAATTGGAACCTATTTCTGGTCACCTCTGAAACGACGGAGTTTTTGAAAAGACGCTTTTGACTCCAATAATCTTTGACGCTCGACATTTTTACCAATCCCATGTATCCAAGGAGTCCAAGGAACTGATTCATTTCATTTTTATTTGTAGGAGTCCAGTTATGTAATCTTGAAGCCTGTGATATATCGTCCGCTGAACTAAGTTATTGGGTAGCGTAGAGGTTAGTTTGTTTCACCACATTTCCAGAATCTCGTTATCCATAAACCGCGAATAAAATTCGGAGATTTCAGCATGCACCAAAACTGCTGCGTATTCCGGTTTGATACCAGACTGTTCATTATAGGGAAAAACTAAATGATT
This sequence comes from Leptinotarsa undecemlineata, assembly GCA_015342065.1. Classification (NCBI taxonomy): domain Eukaryota; kingdom Metazoa; phylum Arthropoda; class Insecta; order Coleoptera; family Chrysomelidae; genus Leptinotarsa; species Leptinotarsa undecemlineata. Next base: position 14,668 of record WOGP01002807.1, on the reverse strand, counting down.
CCGTTTGACTTTTGTCCACTAATCGGATCCCGAAGGAATCTGACGGACGTATTGGGAGTTTCTCTCGAACTCACTATCATTTGAATTATGTGTATCAGAATTATTATCTTGCACTTTTACTGTTTGACTAACAAATACCTAATCTTTGTTTTACGTTAGATTATGGGTGGTGTTCCCGACATCTTCACCTACCAAAACGTTTTCAGTTTCGTCTGGTTGATCATCATCTGGTGATAGGCTATCATCACTACGGCTAACAGTATACGTAGGATCTTGAAGTGAATCTGACGTTTCATATGGGTCTGAGTCAGTTTCACTGAACTCTATAATAATAAATTTTAATAAACACGTATTCACATAAATGTGGTATCCTTACCTTCATCAGAAAACTGATTCCTATTTTTTAGGGCCAGTTCAACCAAGCACCGTAATCGTTCATTCATTTTTTAAAATTTGCGAAGTGAAAATGATAAGCACAACCGTCTTTCTCGAGCTCGTAACACCGAAGGAAGGCGTTGGTAAACAAGTCTCGATATGAGTTAGTAACTGCTTTGATGACCACTACTTAATGAGTAGGCATTCATGGCCGTGGTGACAAAGCGGTCATTAGTGACCGATATCTTTTTTTTTGTGTAAAAATACTGCCTACGACAAAAAAACTTCACCAGGACACATTGACCCCTATAGTCGATATAAAAATGTAAAAAAACGGAACTGGGCCAGTGAGATATTTTTGCGAAACCACCATGGCACTAAAAGTGTTAAAAATGAACCTATAATCTATTTGAACATTCCTCACCTTCAGATTTTCAAAATAGTGCATAATTTGATCGTAATCCATATCCAATTGTAGGTCATCCAAACTTGGCAGTTCCGCAGTTGTTTTATTAACCTCAATATTGTTTTCATCTGCACTGAACATGGGATTCCCAACTATTGTTGCTCTTTTGACTTCTGCACTGTTTCTATTGCCTAGAACAACATGAAAGTGATTTAGATTCAGTAAGTACATCATTTCACCAATTCTTGGTATATATTGCCAAATAAATATGATGTAAGGTAAATACTCTGAGAGGTTGCATGGTATTTCAAAGGCTCCGTTCATGATAACTGATAAGGCTTAGGCATCATTCAACCTTCAGCATGGGTCACATGATACCACTGTATTGACACGTCTTTTTAAATGCCTTTTACATCAGGCAAGCCTGATGAATGTACCCGGTGTGTACTTATTCTTACCCCTGGTGTCGCAGGGGGAGGAACCATTCTTCTGACGTTTGACCCTGGACTGGGAAGCCCCACCTGTAGCTGAGCTTTGGTCGTCATGGCTCTCGCGATCATAAAAGTACGCAAGTCCCACAACCACGGCAAGGTGAGGGCACCATTGATGTGTTTTTCATACCAAAGCAGGAACTTGGCTTTAATTGGAAGTGGATTAATTTACTTACTATTAGCATTTGGTGATTTTGGATACTGAACAAACTCCATTTTATCTTCTCTTTTTGCTACTGATGTTGGTGGTTCATCATCAAATTCGAACATGATTTGATCTCTGTTGCCATCCATTTTGTCTGCATTTTCAGCGGGAGATTCTCTATCATGTCCACTCTGTGGCCTTGAATTCGCTCTGTAAAAAAGAAGTGAATTTTATGTTTCAATCGCTATTTGCTTTTTCTACAACATTCATAATAGTTGGTTGCAGATGAAATGAAATGAACTAAAATTGATGATTAATAACTGTTATTGTGACGGAAAGTTTCTATGTGAGAAAATTACCGATTACACATTGAATATTTATCATATTTCTAAATTATTTCGAATTATTGAGAACATTACTTATTCTAGATAAAAATGTGTTTTTACATCTGTGAAACAAGCATTTAGATCTTATTTATCAAACGAGTAACTACAATTATGTTAATTAAAAATAGATAAATGAATCGGTTGGACAAACATAGATCCAAAAAGGTCCGAATAAATTATTAAGTTATAAAAGTGTAATATCTAGAAATAAATGTAGCTGATGCGCCAATCAACTGAAGTTTTCAATTCCAAACAGTACCATGTTTTCAGGTAAATCATGAAGTTAATTACCAACCTAAAATGACTTGATTTGTCTTGGCTCCTATTTCTGTGATGATGGTGATGGTGAGACTTTCTTGGAGATGGAATTTCAACTGACGAGGTACTGCTTGCAGAGACTCCTATATTACGGTGTGGCGGCACAGGAGGTCGATAATCGTTTATATCTTGAGGTGGTTTAGGTCGTTCAACTGGCTGAAGTGGCACACCATGAGGAGGAAGTGGTGGAGGTGGAGTAGGTTTATTCCTTTAATGATGGAATAATATATGGAATTAAAAAGTATTACTTTTTTCATGTTCACACATAAATCGTTTTTTACTAACATTTGATTGATCCAGAAAAAAAATCTTGAACACAGTTTCTGATGAAAACCAGATCTTTTCCAAAATATAATCTAGATTTGAGTCGAATTCTTTCAACTAGTTAAAAAAATATCTTGTAAATGGTGTTTTTCTGATTATCTCAGGAGAATAACTTGGAACTAATTTATGAAGGAGATAACTGAAATAATAATTCACTTAAACTTCAAGTATGAATACGAGGTAAGTTCAGACAATAACGTTAATTTTCGTTTTCTGGAGAAAATATTCATTTATTCGTCTACATTGATGATGTCGACTTGAAACAAAATAGGTCCCATTAGATATAATTCACTTGTGCCTGCGATTATTTAAACACTGCGATTTATTAAACACTTCTCAAATTGGATGTTTGGTTTTTTTTTTAGTTTTCTTTAGTTCTTTCAGCAACGCACCTTCAATGTCATCTACGCCCATGAAACTACATTTTTTGAACTAGAAAAAATCGCCCGGAGCAAAGTTTGGTAAGTATAGAGGCTGTGGGCATCGTTACAGTATTGTATTTGGACAAAAATTCACGAGCAAGCAATGAAGTGTGAGCAGGTGCATTATCGTGGTGCAAAAGCACTAAATTGTTTTCTCATGAACATTTCTTTCACTTTTCATCGGTTGTTGTTATGCTGGGGGACATATTTTGTTACACATCTGATCTTAACCGCTGCGACAGTCAAATTAAACAATGAATTCAACTGAAATTTTTATCAAACTTCAGGGGTATGTATACCGACATAATAGAAAATATTTCGACTATTAGACTCTGCAAACCTGTGAAATATGAAACTTACCGTTATTTTCTGAACATACCTTATATACTATGAAAAAAACATGAAAAAATAAATTATAAATATGTTTGTTTTAACAAATCGAGTGTGAAATCTAACAAAAATCAAATAGTTAAAAGTGTAGACGTACTTTGAAAATTGGTTGTTTTTGGTTCAATTTTGTATAACAAATCCTGTCAAAAATTCAAAAGATATGTGGAAGCTGAGATGAATATTCAGAGCAAAATGTTAATGAGATTTAAAAAATTCATTAAATGAATAGGGTGTAGGCTGTAGAAGTACCAGAAGGTTTAAAAAATATTTTTATTTAACACACCTCAAGGACTTTTTACCCTGAAACCAATTTTCAATAATCGATTTCTGCAAATAGAATTGAAGAATATTGAATAACTTCTTCAGGAAATTTGGGGAAAAAACTATTTTTGGAGCTTATGATTTTATTTCACACTACATCACTTTATCAGTTATTGCAGACAGTCATTTTGTACTTTTATAGAATATTTTTATTTAATTATGAAAGTATAGAAAATTCATGTTATTTTCAGATTAATGATGATATAACTTGAAAGTTTTAAAAATAGAGTATTACATTATAAGTTTGAGATGAAGAAATGAAGGACTGAAAATGTTTCATATACAATTTTTTTATATCAATGCAATGGGCTTTTTTAAAATAATCTCTTATACAGTGTGTTTCACTTCTCATGGAAACACCCCCGTATCTTCCGTAATATTCGAGGTAGAACGATGAAACTCTCAGGACTGATGGAAATACTTAAAATGCACCTACCACCTGAATGGGGTTGGCCAAAATTTTGCCCCTTAATATGTTTTACCGTAAAAATGGGGTGTTCCATCGCGAGTGGCGGATAGTGTATATCACTTTGGCCAACCCCATTCAGGTGGTAGGTGCATTTTGAGCATTTCCATCAGTACAGAGAGTTTCATCGTTCTACCTCGAATATTACGGAAGATACGGGGGTGTTTCCATGAGAAGTGAGACACACTTTATAATTGTGATTATTTTATAAATGAAAGGGTGGACCAATCATTAAATAAATGTATACTCTTACTGCGATGGGGCCGTCATTCAGAAAGTCTCCTACAATATGGTGACACCTCGCCCGGGGGTATTCGCCCTGCACAGCTGAGGGCATTCCTTTTTTAGGAACTATAATAATATGCAAAAAATTTTACTAATAAACAAAATAATCTTTCAAGTTCAAGTTGTGAAATATTGAAGTTTCTTTCTCAGTGACAAGAATATATGTCAATTTTTTCAAATGATATTTTTGGTAGGCTGGTAGGTTGATGTGGTCAGTCCCACTCAGTCAATCAACCGGCTGTAAGAACCACAAGGCCGGAAGATTGATTTTCACTTCCTATCATCCAACCCTTGTTAGAAATTACACGTTGAAAAGTAAGATCTCGTTAGTCCTCTCACAAGTTTCGCCTTTTGAGAGTCGTAGTTCGTAGGGGTCGATAGCTGGTTTACAGGAAAACAGATTTGAACAAACATATTTTAACAATCGCTGTATGCAGTATTCAACCGAAGTCTATTTTGAATTTCATTTTGTACTTACAGCAATAGGTTTTCATCTCCTAGGAAATAAAACGAAAATGTCAATAAAATCAACTTTAATAATGGATGTAAGAAGGTATAAATAAAACCATCATAGAAATATAAAATGTTCCAAGTACATCAACATATTAAAAAAAGAGAAACAATTATTTCAACTCCAACATTGTAAAGCCATTATGAAATAACTTTTTATAAAATCTCCAATTGAAATAACCTCAATAAAACCTGAAAAACTGAACTTTCATTATTGATGTAAAAACGTAAAAAATTCATTACAAACATTTTGCTCAGGGTATTTTTGACCTATCACTTCAAGGATAATGCTATTTGTGATGCATTTCTTGACAACTCAACAATTCAATGTTACTTGAACAACTGAAATATCTACTATCTGTATATTAACTGGCCATAACTTCTCTTTGATAAAACAAACATATTTCCCACTTAACATCTACAAATACATTGAAGGTTCCGTAATCTAAGCAGTAACCTATAATAAATAGTCGAATAAATAAAAGTTTGATTAGTATTCAGTTCTAGCAGACTTGACAATACATTCAGTGGTATATTTTACATATTTTATGCAATACCTCTAATTCAATCTGTACAAGGAAAGTAGCTTTCTCCAAATTATTACCATTAGGTAATGAATTTGTTTTTTTTAGTAGGCACTTGGATATAAAAAGTTTAGGGCTTTATAGAAATGTTCAAATTGTTGGGAATAATTACATTCAAAAAGCTCGGTTTGTTAATAATCCAACAATATGAAATTTCCTAGAAGACCGCTCGAAAATTGAGCTATATATTCACAATTTAATACACAATAGGTTCTTTAAAATATGTTCCCTGTTCCACATATCTAAATTGGCTAAAACACTAAAAAAGAACTAGCAGAATTCTTCTATAACAACTTTTACATGTATTACATAGTTTGAATGAGTCATTACAGTTCTATAAAACTGGAATGTCTATAAGAGCAGCCAATTTTTTGAGAAAAAAAGATTCTTGAAAATATTGTGAGCATAACAAAACTTGTAGCTCTCACTCCTTTGAATTGATATTTGACAAATCAAGACTTTCATAGTTTGAAACACATTTAAAGCAACATCCATCAGATGTTAAAGGAAATCTCTCATTGTATGTCACCAATCTTTTAAAATTGAAACATGAAAGGCAAAAAGGTCCAAACCAACATTAGATTTTATGGTTTTTATAGACATCATCCTTAAGCAACTAGTGTCATAATCATTGCGGTAGCACTGAATTGAAACAATTAGTGGTTCACAATAGTTTTTGGTTTCTTACAAGTCCAGATTACCATTATCTAAAAAAAGTGTTAACAGATTTTAAATCTATGAGGACAAAAAAAAATATTTAAAATATCAGGATAGAGATAAATTAGTTCAAAAAAGGGAAGATAATATCGATAAATTAAAAGAAACATCAACGTATGAGAATGCTAAACAATTGTGATCAAATAATAGAAATAATCAATAAATAAACAATGAATGAATGTTTTTCTTTCTATCCATAATCTCTCAAACAAAGAATGTGGAAAATTTCCAAAGAAAGGAAGGAAGAAATTAACTTCAAAATAAGCTCTTTGCAAAAATGTATGCCTAGATTCTGCATAGAAGTGCATGTTTTAATTTAATGAGTGACATGTCCATAATACGCAAATTGAAAAAAAAATTAAATAGAGATGATGAAAATTAAAAAACAAAATTTTTTTCTTATAAATATCAATTTCAGATTTTCTTTTCAAAAATAAGATATAAAAATATATAATGAAATATTTGATGATACTTGATGAAAATCCATAACTTTTTTAACCAACACTTTATTGTGAGGTTTTCACTGGACAGCTTACAAAACCGTTTCGTTTTCATACTCATGAGCATAAAAGTGCTTGAGGAAACTATTACATGGCAAAGCACGTATTCTGGTTTTATAAACTGTCCAGTGAAAATTTCAAAATGTAGTGTTACTTGAACAAGGTACAAAAGCCTCCTCTATCGAAGATGTGCACCCAAGTCCAACTGATTTTTGAAATAATGTCTACACATTATTGAACTTTAAAACTGTCAGACTCAATGTAATTCAAGTGTTGACTAATTTTTGTCCAAGAAATCTGCTAGCTCTTTACATACCTATGCATGCCCATTAGTTGCTAAAGGAATCCTCTCGTAAAACCTTCGATGTTTTTCATCGATCTTCACTAAATAATATGTACCTGGCAAAAAGGACTCCAAGCTACTTATCGGCTCATATGGAGCCTTGTGGCAAGTTTCTTGCCTGAGTTCCAGCATGGCCTCAAATTTACTAGGCTCTACCTCTGCCCGCTGTTCCAGAAGGGGCTTAATGTGACTTAAATTCGACACTAGCCTTCTCAATCCTCCTTCAACGTTCGTGGATACTGTGATAGAAAACATCGACGCAGCCAAGCCAGAACCATAGGAGAACAAACCTATTTTGTTACCTGCTAACTGGGATATGTCCTTACTGAGTAGAAACGAAACGAGACCCCCGTACAATGACGGAGTGTACATATTTCCTATCTGGCTAGCCACTAAAAGTGAGGGGTGGGTTTTTTTGGTAAAACTATCTTTGGTAAAGGTTAGAAAAGCTTTCTCAACATCCCTGTCAAAGTAACTGTCTTCTAACTTGACGTTCTCAAACTGATCCAGGCCTGGGAATTTTCGGGACTTATCTTTTGACTGGATATAATCATTTAGGGATAGGCGAGCTAGAGATTTCTGCACAAGCTTACAGTAGGGGGAGTGGAACAGCACGGCATCAAAATAGTCCAAACTAACATCTGTTTTCAACTTTTTAGCAGCATTCCTTTTATACAATTGGTAACAGTTGTCCAAAGCACTAAGATAACACTGAATTGAAAGCTTCCCATCCACTACAGGGTACTCCGAAGTCAAGTCAGGCTTATAGAAGTCGTATGCATGTTTGACGTAAGTGGCTCTGATGCACCTATCGAAAACCAGAGGGGCATTTGGTCCAATCAACATCGCTATTGCCCCAGCACCTCCGGTGGGCCTAGCATTACCTTTGGCATAAACTGCAATGTCAGCTGCCACGACCAGAGCGTAACGACCATTCCAGGCGGAAGACTCGACCCAAGAAATGGAATTGAATAAAGCTGCAGTTCCCCCGTAACAAGCGTTGGTGGAGTCAACACCTTCGATGTCTGTCACCCCGTAGGGCTCAAAAAGCTGCATCAGCACAGTCTTCACACTTTTTGACTTATCAATTATTGTTTCAGTACCTACTTCTAGCCTGCCTATGTCACTAGGGCTTACGTGGTGCCTTTCCATCAACTTCTTTACCACAGTAAGGCACAGGGAGTTGATGTCTTCTCGGTCAGTGCAGAATCCCATTTTCTGTTGCCCCAGTCCGATTGTGTATTTCCCGGCGGAGACACCGTCGTATTTCTCGAGCTCGGTTTGGTCTACATACCGAGAAGGAAAAACTAACTCCAGGGCTAGTATTCCTACGTTTTCAGGCCAAGATCCCATGGTTGGTCTCGATTTAGATGCTAGCAAGTTTCACTTTTCACTAAGAGAAAGCGACTAACCGTAAACCTGCTTTCTATGAGCTTTAAATATATAACGAGTATCGGTATTCCACCTCTCTCAGCATTTCAATTCAATTAATTTAAACTTATTCTACTCTCCCTACCCTTCTGATTATTCAACGTTTTCCTAACCGTATTTCCTCTTCTTAAATTACTTGTGTGATGATGCCAATTCTAAGGAAAACTGCCGCAAGGGAGCGATTCAAAACTCTAGTAAAACAAATTGACATTTGCTTATTTTATAATCAATATTAAGAAATCCTAAAGCAGTTACTGTTCCATTTACCATTGTGTTTCTCGTATGATCTAAATATGTAAAATTTTCAGTGGATGTTTGTGTTGGTATCAGAAGACAAAACTATTGTATATAATACCCAAATGGCCCAATTTATTTTAAATAATATCTGTTTTTCCAATTTTCATTTTACTGATTCACCTTTAAATGCAATCACATTCAGGAATTCACTGAATTCTCAATAAGAATCTTTCATCACATTTGAAAAACGAATTTTAAGTGAAAAGCGTTTTGTATCTCTTCAACCCGATATTATTTGACAGCTTGATAGAAATACTTTAGAGAATAAGATCAGCGAAGGAAGCGGATAGCTCTTTACAAAATCCCTAGAGAATATGGAAAACGTGGAGACTTGATCATACTTTTGATACAATCCGAACTGAAAGTTTATCAAATTGAAATTAATCGAAATAGAAAATCCACGAGTCCCTTCCTACTGCATTATTTTCTTGATATTTTTTTTATTTCATGAAATTCATTTGAGAGGATATATTTTTTTTTCGTTCTTCTGGATTGGAAACACAACATTTTCTCTAAGTTTCAAAACTGTCAATTAAGTTATAATGTGATTTACTTTGCACATAAATAATATATGAGTAGCTAAATTAGTAATGCTATTTTGCTTCTTTGATCACGAAATATTTCAAGATAAATGAAAATGCTTACGAAGAATTTAGTGAATTTCTGAATCTGATTGCATTCAAAGGTGAATCAGCAATATGAAAATAGGAAAAACAGAAATATTTGAAATACATTGAGCCATTTGAGTATTACGTACAATAGTTTTCTCTTCTGATGTATATTTCAACTAATTTCAACTCTCAGTAAATATTAATTATCTCTTTCCTTCTTTTTGAATGTAGGCTATATAATAATTGGATGAAACACTCGAAATGGAAAACCCTTGGATTTGAGCTTCAAGGAAGGGTGAGACTTGATTAGGAACACAGTTTGCCCATTGTTATGAGCATTGACATAATCTCAATTATAGGTTATGTCGGTTTGACAGATCGTTTAACCGACATAACCTATAATTAAGGTTATGCCGATGGGTGCATTTTTGACATCAACCTTGCGCTCGCGCAAAACAACCTTATTGGGTTGGCAAACATGATGTGTTGACGTGATTGTAATGTTACATAAGTTGAAGATAATTAGTATTAGCATTTATCATTAGTATTAGCAGTTTTCAATTTGAAGTTGTTGATCTAAAAGAGTAAAATACGTTCAAGATTTATCATGAGACGACTTCAACTGAATAATGGTTTCTTTATTCCAACTGTTGGACTAGGAACCTACAAAGTAAATATGAATTTTGTTCCATTAAATATAGGGCAATTGAAATACAATGTAATTATTTTTCTAGTCACATTCCAATGAAGTGAAAGAGGCAGTTAAGTATGCCATAGATATTGGTTATCGTCACATTGATACAGCATGGTACTACAAAAACGAAAAAGAAGTTGGTGAAGCTATATGTGATAAACTGAAAGAAGGAGTTGTTAAGAGAGAAGAGTTATTCATTGTTACCAAGGTATAAAGATCCATTATGGCTATGATAATGTGCTTAGGTTTGGATCATTGATTTTCGGTAGCAATATTCATGCATTAGCATAGATAATATACAATAGCACGAGTCTTCAAGAGCCTCTATCCAGTTCTCTTCCACGAAGAATGTTTCAATGTGCTGAATTATATTTTGCATAGACAGTCAAAACTATCACTTGGAATTATTTTCTTACATACTGGGTGATTCATGTGTGCATAGACAGCCAACCTTTTTTTAATTGAACTCCCAGTATGTTAGTGCATCATTATATTTCATATTTATTAGGCTTCATGAGGATTTTCCATTTGTGTATTTCCGTTGCGGCCAAGTTACTCCAGGAACTAGGTGGAAATTGTTTAGAAGTAGGTTGTCAAGGTCACTGTGATTATAAAACTGGTTATGTTTCATCCATTTCCAAACTAATAATTACCTTTTTTTCAAATGAGCCACCCTGTATATTTCCATTTGGATATACATACTTCAACATTTCCTAAATTTTTTTTTGGAGATGTACTATACAAAAAATCAATCATTTTTCCAGTTTCAATTCGATCGGTAGAATTGTAACGTTAGGCATCAAATTTATCTATTGATAACACTTTATATTTTCGTGTTTATCTACGCAACACTTTTTTTATATCAAAACCAACCAGCAATATTTTTTCTTTCCATGTAGTGATTTCAAATATAATACATGTGGAAACAACCTGAGAAATATCTATCATGCTTTTCTCTTTGAAAACTCAGTTATTCATGACTGGCTTCAAAAAATGAATATCAAAATTCATCAATAATTCCATTCATTAGAGATTCATTCGAGTACAGATTGAATTAATCATCCTCATTAATTATAAGTTTGATGATATGGTGCTAATGGGTTATGCTTCACGTAAAAATGATGGAAACTGCTTTCTTGAATCCAGAATATACAAACAGGTGTCAGAAAAGAGGGCAACCAAATGAAAGAGCATTTAATGCCCCGAAAACAAGATTTGAAAAATCTGGAAATGTCTTTTACGGAAAGTTTGAATGTGCATGTCCAGTGACAAATAAAAAAATACAAATCAAATTAATCTAAATCTAGTGGAAATACAACGTTTTTCGAATGATACGAGCAAACAAGTTTCGTTTTTACCTCATGCAGAGGGGTCGTTCATTAATAACGCCATATTTTTTTAGCATTTATCAACCGCCCTCCTCCTTGGTGTTACTTGGTAAGGTTTGAAACTAACTCCCCTCCCACACCCAAAATCACGTGTATTTTTTAGTACTACAAAGAATCTTAAAATTTTCTCTTTCTTATACTCTGCAAATAGGTCTTCATACAGATCACCAAGCTTAGACATTATTTTAATGAAAATGTACGTGGTAATGGTGTATGTGTGTATTCGGCGCGGAAATAACAATATATAACTGGCAAGTCGAGCCGGGCGGTCGTTGTAGTGCACGGGGACTTCGTTCGTTGTCTTGCAACGGTGAATCAAAGTCACATCACACGTTGCATTTCAGTATAGAAGATGGCTGCCGCAGTTGCAGTGGATAATCAGACAAATTTCTATAACCATTTTATGTGTATAGTTTCAAATCATTTTAAACACCTACGAAACATAATCTGTTTATGTAGATTGCTTTATATACATTTTTTTTATTATGTAGATAATTCAGAATTAGACCCAGAACTGTTCTTTGAAGAATCTCATATTCCATTCGTATTTTTAATTTTCATTAAAGTAATCATCTATTCTCATATATTTACTAATGAATTTCATTATTCTTTTATCTCTAGGCAGATATGAAGTATTTTTTTATTTTACAGCTCTGGAATAATTTCCATGAAACAAAAAATGTAGTACCTAAGTTGAGGGAATCTCTGGAATCACTCAAGTTGGATTGTGTTGATTTGTTTCTGATTCATTGGCCTTTTGCTTTCAAAGTAAGTATTTATTCCTGATTCTTATATATTTGAAGTTTTTTCGCTTTCTCTGTCATTACTCAAATTGTTAGGTATAACTTTGGAGAGTAACTCAACTAGGAATTGATACACTAACCATTTGATAAGTTTTTTCAACATCAGTTAAACCAGCATTCTTACTATTTGCTGCACCTCACCAGAGATCTGCCTTGGTAACAAAATTTTAGAAAGTATACATACTCGTTAATTTCTTAAGCAAGAAGCTTGCCTCAGGCTGAAACACGCTAAGAGTCATCTCTAGAGAACTAGGCTGTACCCATTCAAGAACAGCCTATTTTGCTCTTATAGATTCCCATACTAGATACGGAATGGCCTCCTAGGGAGTTTGTTCCAGATACTTATTTCAAATGATCTTTATTCTTCAAAATGAGCTGTCTGTTACATGTGCAAAGCCGCTTTCCAGCAAATTCAAATTTTGAATATTTCTAATTTTCATTGGCAATTCAATACATTCGTATTTTGAAGTATTTGAAAAATGATAACATGATGATTTTCTACCAACACTAGTTGTACACGGATGAAGAGCCACCACAACAGACCAAAGATAACAGAATATTGAGGACCAATTTCTTATTTGAATGCCTGCATTTATTGGTGACTATTTAAATTAACCCTCAATAGCAAAGTTTCATAAAGACCCTAATCGCTGTCTCTTTCTTGGCATGCTTCAAGTTTTGTTAATATATTATGTTTAATGTGGTATTCAAAAAATAATTTGAAATCTGTTTTTTGTTTCTTTGAAGGTGGTTGACAATGTTTCGTGGTGTATTACATCAGTTTGGACTTCCATTGTCTAATATAATATAAATTGATTTGAAATCCCTGAAAAAATAAAAAGATTAAACGAAAATAACAATTTTACTAAACACAAAAAAAAACTTAAATTACAAGGAAATAACATACAAACAAAAAATAAAAAATTGAAATATTAATAAAAGCTGAAAATTAAAAAAAAAGTATTAACAGAAATGAAAAATAAAAATTAAAAAGATTTCAAACGAAGGTACGTCACGACGTTTCGATTGTTAGTATCCACAATCGTCTTCGGGTGATAACTGTTATCACCCGAAAATGCCTTATATAGCATTTTCGAATCCTTCGAAAAATGAAGCCAGAAAAAAATAAAAACAATTTTCCGAAATTTCTGTTTTTTCCGGGTATCTCCGGATATACTCGGAATTTCACAACTTTCTCAACGGAATATTGTTAGTCAGGTAAATGCGCAGCTCTGCTCCAATATAACCATCTTCGTATCTCTCATAGTTTCCTAGATCCCAATAGTGAGGATCTAATTTGAAACGCACCCTGTATTCTAAACACTAATTCTACAAATTCAAACTTATCATCAATTCAAACGTAAAGTTTCTGGTGAATAAATACATTACCCTTAATATGTGTAACATGATTTTTTCAATATTTTTGTCGGCCCTATTTTGTACGTTAACTATCACTCTGACAATTTCTCCTTGAACAAAAGCTGTTTTCTCCAAATTCACCATCATTGTAATAGGCTGGCTAGCACAACAGCAGAATCCCAAGGTTTTCTTTTCTCGAAACGTCACTGAATTCTGTGAACAAAAATTCTATTACTCAAATAGTTACGACTTCAAAATGCTCCACCCTGTCACACTAGATGTTTTTCTTTGAAAACCATGTCCCGTGAAAAAGTTTATTCGAGTACATACGTCAATTAAATGTACTCGTGAATGAAAATCCCATAAGGATATGAAAAGCGTTTTTTAAATTCGAATAAAGGCATTCACATAGCATATTAATCAGGAAATATGCCCGAGAATAAAAATCATAAGTATCAGAAATAAAACGCGTTGAATCTGTGTATTTATTTTCGGAATGTTATAAATAGATATTCAAAATTAGAATAATCTTGTTTACTCAATATTAATAATTAATAAAATGCATCCAGTAGAAATTCAATTAAAATATAGAAGAATGCAATGCTGTTTGTAAACAAAACAATGTGAACTAAATGAATGAGTTGAATTGTGTGATTCATATTGGTTTTCCTTTCTAGATTTTTAAATTTTATTTCTATTCAAGAATTGAACTAATATGTTTTTTCGTAGATTTTTTTTTGTTTTATATTACCTTATTTTCACTGCAATAACATTAAATATTCAGTTTCTTGATATTATTTCACTTAATTTTTCTTCAACCTATCGTATTACTTATTTACTTCAATAATTTGACATTTAATCTTTTTCCTGCTTTCCTTTTCCAAATCTGTCAATAGTTTCAATACATTCGCGAAAGAAACGTGGAACGAATTTAAAAACGTTGAATCCATGTTGTACCTTTCTCCAATCAAATTTGACACGTTTTACTTTGCGAAACGTTGAGAAATTCATTGGAAATGAACGACAGTCAATAATTCCGATAATTATAATGAAACATAGTCTCGAAAGTCCCGAATATCAAGAAACCAATAACTTTCATATT
>WOGP01002806.1:0-16101 GCA_015342065.1 Leptinotarsa undecemlineata | reverse complement strand
ATGAAATCGAGAGTTACAACTGCTTTCAATAGTTTGACTCCAGACTTGATCAGAAGCGCTACACATGACAATCTTTTGAAGAGATTACATGTTTGTTCAAGTAGAGGTGGAGATGTGTTTGAACATATTTTGAAATACACTGACGATTAAATGAACTCATTAATTTATGGGTTTATTATTTTCAATTCGTGTTTCAGTGTTAATAAAACTATTGTTTGAAGAGAAGTTTCATTCGATGGTTGAGGAGTATTTTAATGATTATCTTTTCATTGTATTATCTGTGACTAATTGAGAAACATCAAACGAAATCTGTTTTACAGAAATGACTGATGAGAGAATGAATGCTGATCTTATATTTATATACAAAAAATTGATGACTTTATTACATGCCCGGAACTTCTCGAGAGGATTCAGTTACATGTGCCAGAGAGAACTCTTAGAAATGATGATCAGTTTCACTTTTTCTTCCACCATAAAAACTTTGGAATGCACTCTTCTATTTATGTTTGATGAAAAAACCTAGATCCAGAGATCACAAGTTAGGTTAGGTCAGGTCCGAAGTGAATGGGTCTATTCGATCCTCCACCGAAACTCGCAAGGGTTTATTGTGGCTCACACCTATTCACACTCGACCACATAAACCCAGCTTCTTAACGAAGCCGATTAGTTTGTATGAGGAGTAGTCTTTCAGGTCAGATGGTGAGTGTACGGCTCTGCTAAACTGTAAAAACCCCTGATTCGTTCCCAAGCGGGGCAGGCACAGAGTATGTGGTTTGCTCTTTCATAATTTTCCCAACATAGGCCACACACACTGTTTTCCAACAGGCCGAGTCTCTGCATATGAAGATTCGAATGACAGTGACCTGTAAGAAGGCCTGTTAGATATCGAAGTGTATCCCTACTGTCATCCCAAACAACTGTTTGGTATCAAGCTTTGAAGAGTGAATGAACGCCTTGAAATATTTGAGGATATGGATTTAGATGGCATTGATAGCAAAGCGTCTGGTTTATGTCTATGTATTCACTTATTATTTATTTGTATCCTGTATATAATTGTCACCAAGGTGATTGGATCTTAATGATCTATAATTCTTTTAATCTTAGTACTGTCGCTCATGTCCACGTGTTTGAGTTAACTTCGAGTCTTGCTCTTCCGTTGTTGATATTTTCTTCAATTTCCAAAATGTATATGATTGTTTACTAGATTTGATGTTTGTACTATCATAGAAAGAGTGATGTCGTACAATAAATAAAAAATTAAGTGATATACCCCGACACACAATACAAATTTGATCCCCACACACGTTAATCTTATAATTTCCAGCGACACTAAGAAATCTTTGCCTCAAAATTGATATTTCGTGACTATATCTCGAGTAAGAAGATAACAACTTGCAAATATTAACGTTCTCATTCTGCAATTTTGTGTGTCTATCGGTAAAGTTGCTACAGTTTAATGTCGATACTCACCCCGAAACCTTCATCGATTGGGATGAAAAAAGTATGGCCTCCTTCTACTTTATAGATATCTTGTTTGGCGTTCTGTTGAACTTTCTGACGGAAATTCCTGTAAGAGAGAGATTTATGAGAAACTTTTTAATGGCGAAGGAGTACCAGGTGGGCGAGTATTGGGGAAGCTTTTTTCCACGCAGACAATAGAGATTTACTGTTTATTGATCGTTGAGTTGAGCGATTTCATAAGAAGTATACACGGAAACAGAGAGTTATTATGTTTGTTATTATTTTTCATCACTTTTTGGGAAATAAAGGCTTTTGCTCTTTGCAAAAAATTCATTTTCAAATTGATTGCTTTCTTTTCTCTTTGGCAGATTTCCCACATTTTCTCGTATATAGATGGAGAAGATGAAACTCAAAAACTTTCTTTCCCAAAAATTAATGTTCTTCCCTTATGTATTTATCAGTTTCATCCGCCAAAAGGAAATATTGACCTTCGCCAAATATTACACGAGCATTCGCCAATTTAAACACGTATATCTCATGCCCTAAAACTACATTTACCGAAAGCTGTATGTATCCACGTATGATCCTTAAAATAAATGGAACGGGAGAAGGAAATAAAACAATGAATTCTCAAATCGCACAAGTAACAATTGGATATTTTGATGCAAAACGGCTAGTATTGAAAAAATGGCGAGAGTTTTGGAATTTTGATATTTTGGCGGTTGCTATGGGGTGTGTTTTTTTTTCTTGATTCCTCTTCCAATTGATTCAGGAGTTAAAATGTAACATAGAAGTTGAAACTATTTGGTTCAATAATGGTTCGATTTTCAAGAGAGCCGAGATTCTTTCAATGGAATGATTAGTTTCGGTGTAAAACATTCTTTACTCTTAAAATGTACCCCATTTCATCTCCCGTAATAACTACACTATTTCATTTGATTTGATTTGATTTAGTAAAAGGCGAATATTACAAATACAGTGAATCCTCATTTCAGCATCGCCATCTAACGGTCTTTTTTGAAAATATTAGAGGCAACACAGGTATAGTAACATTTTATTGGTCATAAATATGAATTACCATATCAAAGTTTGCAATTGCAACTTGAAACTCAATAGAATTTTCCTTTGTTCGCTCATTAGCGAATTTACATCGCGGAATGATTCTAATTCTTTACTAACCTGACTCTGTACGGGTTTTGTGTTTGTGGAATCAAAGATTCGTAATTTTCCAAGAATTCCCAGGCTGTTGGGTTATAAATGCGATTCGTAGCTGAATCCGGAGATCTCGTGGGGACCAGAACTTCGTCGATTTTGTGGAGAACCTGGAATAAACGTAACAAAAAACACACTGAGAATGTTTCGGAATGTAATCTTTAGCGAACGTATTTGATGGATAAATTGTGTCAGAGGCGGTACACTATTTGGGGCACTATTTGGGTTATTATTCTTTCAAAAATATTTTTTTTGGAGGAAATTATGTTTTTTGGGTATCAAACCTAGCAGAATATGAAAAGATGAACAAAGCTGAATCTTTTGCGAGTGAACTGTCTAGCTACATCAGATTCTCTATCGATTCAGCTCTGTTAATTTCTCAGATTGTCTAGGGCACTATAAACAGAAAAAAATTAGTATTTTTTTGTTTATCGGTTTCATTGGGAAAAAAATAAAAATGATGTATATCAATATATGTTATTGATGATCAGATTCTCTTTCAAGGTTTCAGTTCAACACCATCAACAATAATTTGTCATGGCAATTGGTTTATCTTCATCACCACTTCTGAGTAGCATTTTCATGAATGTTCTGAAGAAACATAGTGAAAAGTATTTCTTTCAAAGAAGATCATAGGTTGTTTGTTTCTCCATTAGAGAAAATATTACCTCAAGCCAACAACGCCACGTTCAACAAGATAATCACACTTTTTCCAACGAAGAAATCAAATTTCTTTGCTTTCCAACAACACCATTTGTTTGATTATATTGTTGCGAAGATGAACTATTTTGAATCATGAAAATATAATATCATCTCAAGATCTACCACCTATTTGAAGAGAAAAATAAACTGTTTTAAATGTAGAGCAATATTAACTCGATCTGAAGAAATATTGTTTGTTTGAATTCAAAACTGTATCTTTTCAAATACCTCAATTCGTTTATAGCAAAAGTTTTGTGACTCTATAAACAAAACTATATTATGATGGATTGAAGATAACAGGAATTTTGCATATAATGACCAGGATTTCCTTTAAAGAAGTATTTCATTCATTTTAGTTTGAAATAACTGTTTTATTTGAACATAGATATTGGAAAGAATTCAAATTTAGTATTATGAGAAACTGATAATGTAGAACAGTGTTGGAAAGTGACGTTGGTGTGTTGTGATTTTAAGGAGGAAATGTTTTATGTGTTTGTAGGTAGTGCAACTTTTTTTCGATTATTTTTCACCTACCATAATGGAACAGAATTTACTAAAATAGGATCTTACACAGTTGGAAGATATTTTCATGGGTGAGTATTATAATTATATAAAATAGAGATGTTTGTGTTACTTAAGAAAGAAACTCAGCTATATTTGTAAGTACTGCGTTGTATACCTAGTACTGAAGAGAATGTGGTATACTTTGTCAGCAATTCTTAATTGTGCCTTCATTATATCAATGCTTCATAATTTTTCACACATGCATTATAACATTTTCCGAGCTCTGCAAGTGTATATTAATTTGAACTGAAAAATCCTACACGTTGATTCAAATTCGCCAATCTCTTGTTTTGAACAATTATTTTATCTTGTTTTAAATAAATGCATATTCTCTAAATAAAATTTTATTTTCTCTCAGACCGACAGAGTTTCCAAAAACGTGAAAACAGTAAATGTTTCTATAGTTTCATAGTTTTCTCTTTCTAGATAATTTTAAATAGTGGCTAATGATGTGCTGATTTCTTCTTTCGTTTCAGGTGATGTTCCGGCAATTGTGATTGAACAAAAGCAGAATGCAGAACTTTATAGACGATACTAATGTTTTACTTGTTATTTACCAGAATGGCATCTAATTTTTAAAACTTCATTTGTGTAATATTACTGATGAATTAATTAATTTTATTGTCTGAGTTGTAATGTTGTTTATAGGTTTCGATTTTATTTTATTTGTTAATTTGAAACTTGTCAAGAATATGTCATTTTTTTATATATGTTTTCAGATTGAATATTTATTTCTGTTACTTGTATATCTGCATGATATCTGAATAGTGTGCGGTTGGAATATGACATTTAAGCAAATATTAGCAAAGAAAATTTAGTTCTCTATTACGTTTTGTTTTTTATCATATGCTTTTCCAAGATAATGTTTATGATTTGCAATTGCTTCAAATGAACCAATCATAATATATAATATATTATTTAATTTCTTTCCTTACTACTTATAACTGTTTATATTACAGATGAGATACTTTGGATTCAAGAAACTAAAGACGTTCTTATGAAAGGGACAGTTTATAAACAGAAGCATAAGTTCATCTTTTATGAAGTAAATGAGTTTGTTTGATTCATACAAATAAAGGCGTTTGAATGAAAAATGCTTCTCTTCAAAGAAAAACAATTAATTTCTCTAACGGAGATATTTAAATTGTGTTCCAAGTTAATATATCATTCTTTCAAAACCCCAAAAACATTTGCTTCGAGATCAATTTTGCTCCCACTAAAGAATGCATACTTACTTCTCTTGAGCTAATGTGATTGTTTCTATTGAAATGTATGCACAATCTTGGTGGAATATTTTTTTTATATGAAAGAATCACTTATTCAGTCTATTTGAATTATTGATTCAAATTTAACTTGAGAGAATATATTTCTCAGTTCATAAAAATATTTCTTCGTGAATATAGGAAAGCAAGATTTCTTTAAATCGTGATTATGTTCTTCACTTTGAGATTTTAATTTTTACTGTGAGCATCTAGCAAGAAAGGGGTAGAAATATACCGATGATGAATTTGCTATTGGAGACCATAACCTAGGTGGTATCAATACTTTTTTCTTCAAATACAAGAGAGCCCACAATGAAATACACCTAGGAAAAGGAAGTTTATACTCAACTCTCCTTTCTAGATTTGATGATAAATACTCTCGATATGGGTGTTTATTGAAAGAAAACACATTTTTCTGAATATTTTATGATTTTGTATTTTGATTTCCACTATAAAAGGTATACAAAACCGCTTCAAAATAGCTTATTCAAGAATGAAGTGGATAAAACCATTTCATATTCCGAAAACATTAGTATGAGCAGATAATGAATTTCAATCTAGTTTTAGCTACCTGATTTCTATACTTTCCAGAAGGTCCAGTTTCAAACCTTCCTTCTGCAAACACAGTTTTGAATTCATAGTTCAACTCTTCTCCTTCTATCCTTCTACAAGCAGGTGAAAACCGTTTGTGAATTGATTTTTCCATTCTAGAAACCGTTTCTATGTTCTTTCAAACGTGCCTCGAATGTTCTTACAGTTCGACCTATGTAAAACATCGGACATGAACCACAATGAAAGTTGAGGTTTCTATCAGACCCCTTTGGATTTTTTCAAGAACGTTCATGACTATCGCGCCTCTGGAAAACCAACAAAATCGAACCAAATGGGGCGGTGTGTGAAATGTTTGTCGTTAAAGTAGGCCACCCGCCCCCGAATCTCTTTCGAAGGAGGGTGTAATAATGAAATATTGTGGGACTTTTGTTTCAAGCGGCTGAAGAACGTATGGCCAAAGAAAATCCGGCTTAGGTGTTTTCGATATTTCTTAAGGGTGCACATGAAAATGCGGTAATCAGCTACGTTGAACAAGACCTATATTTTAATTTTTTTGTGATGCTGCACTTGAACTTGTAGAACACATTTTGAAACGACGGTTGATTTTTTCTAAGTCCATCATATGTGTGTCTGTGTCTTTATGGCCCAAGAAATCAAGTTCTCATTGACAAAGCATTTTAGGAAAAAATGTTGAAGAAAACGACTGAAGAAAATCATACACTAAACTGTATTGATGAGTTTCAATACGGAATTTCATCAACTATCGGCCAGTCTTATTCAATTACCAAGAATTTGATTATTGACACTTCTCCTTAGACTCTCTCTAATCAGATATTTCTCATTACTCAATATCTAAACCGAACTTGCATGATGTTTTTGCAGGAACCCATTGATTTTCTCTAGTTTTTTCCATCTAGCTGTAATCAATATTTCATTAATTCAGAATAATCCTCTATCGAACAAATTATGTATAATGTTTATTAATTTAAGCCGATGGATATACTGAAATAACGAGTTTGAGTTATTTAAGCAGATTGAATATTGGGATGGATAATCATTTCGTTGAAATTAATTACATTTGTGATGAATTATATCACAAAATGTTGATTACGTCAGTCATATAGTAGCAGAAAGTAAAAAACTGGTCAGAATTACATTAATTTGAAAAAAAATCCATATTATAACAATGTTTTGGTGATATTTCATAATAATACTAATTTTTCACGAGATAATTCAATGCACAAGAAGATTGAATTTTCAGATCATCTTGGAAATTAGAATTTTGGTCACATTTCCCCTACTATAGCGGTCAGTTTGGAATATATTTGGTGGAAAATCGTAAAATGCTGAAAGAGGTCCACGGAAAGTAGACTGGTCCAGCAATCACGGGCATCCCTCTCGGGAATAATGGGGGATGATTTTATACACTTAATGTTGCATGAAAAAGTAAATTATACCTTCAATCAGGTATGTTCCTTGTCGTTAAACACACCGGTTTAATATCATTTGGAATAGCTTCTGTTTTCAATAAGAGAAAATGATAGGTTTTCATTAGGGCTAGAAACATATGGTTCAAAGTAAGTGGGATCTGTTTTGTATAGTGTAAATCACGTAGCATGATTATTTTTTGAGTAAATTCTCAATCATACATATGCAGGGCGATCTTGGCGAATTGTTGTGATTTGTTGTACTTTTCTTCACTAAGTGGTGTTCTTACCTGCAGCAGATTATTCTCATTTCCTTGAATGTTTGACTGGCTCACTAGAATTCTCGCATTATTCACGTATATGTCATCATGATAGGTTCCGGAAACATGAGTTATCCATAAAGGTGGATTTCCTGAGAGTTCCGAGTAGAGAGATGTATATGAACTGCCTAATTGGTCGGTGGTTTTCGGAACATTGGCTGAAAAAAAGAGTACCATATCAATAATATGATAGAAGTGTTTCTCTTTTAGCATTTGTAAATAAAAAGAAAATTATTGTGGCGATTTTGCCATACAGACATCACATTTGACCTCTTTCAAACTTGAGCCTGTCTTTTTTTTATCAAATAGCATTTCCACAAGTTCATCAACGTGCTTTGAAAAAGTTACATACAAATACGTCAATTATTCGGTCAATAAACCGTTGCTACGTAGCTGGAGCATTGTGGAGTCCTAACGGCACACTTAGAAACTGCAATGAATCTTTTGTTGGGTCAAGGCAGATAAGAGTTTAGATGAACCAGCCGTAAGAATTAGGTGGTGAGGCGAGCAAAAAGTACTAAGTTGTTCCTATAGCAGATTCTACTGAAATGTATCTCTGGTTCTATTCTATAGGTGGTGTGTGTGGTTTATTTCTTATGATTAGGTTTTGCTTAGTTTAGTTCCCTCTTTCTTTCGAACGGAATTGTCAGTGTGTTAATAAATTTCTGTGGCAGTTCTATATACAATTACTATTCAAGTGTATATAGAAGGGCGATAGAAATGCATAATAATAATAATGATATTCACTTCAGAATATCTGAGTATCAATACGTAGAATAATACAAAATTACGAGACATAATGAACTCGTGAACTCCACAAGGGTTTTCCCTGTATGTGGATACGAACAAAGAGATATTTCCAATCGACAAGAAGGGGAAATTGAATCGAAATGAGTTATTTAACATCAACTATATATCATAATCGATAACACCTACAAAGTAAACACATTTGTGGTTGAAATTCTGAAGCCAAAAACCTAGCTATCAATAAGTTGTTTTTTCCACGTGATTTCTGGAACAGAGGTTACATCAGATATTTTTAAGGATCTCACTAGATTATGCAACGAGAAAATTAGCTATGAAGAACATTTCAACGTCTAGTTTCTGAATCATCCACACTGAGTAGAAATCAAATGCTTTAACTGGCTCAGCAAGCCAAGTTATACGTCTTGAAACCGGCACAGTAATATATCTAGTCGCTCTACCGGAACAGAATTTAATTTGCATCAAGCATATGCGACTGCCGCTCTATATCAGTTGTGGCAACTGTCTTTAACGAATAATTTCTCAGTTTGCTCAATTATAACAGTGGAAATTCAATTGAAAGTTCAAAGGGCTAATTCTTGCACATTTCGCTGTGATGTCTCAGTTGAGTTTTACATTTGTTAGATTTTCTTTGGCCATTCCTCGGTGGAAATTTCATGACTTTTTTCAGATTTAATGTTTGTACATCGAGAAAACGTGATATTTTTTCAGTAGATGAGTGAGTTGGAATGGAAATACTTTAGTGTTGTTACTTTTTCGAGAATTTTATTTTACTTTACAACAAAATTCTGTATTACTTGGTGGGTAGATCATATTTAATAGTCAAATATGTTTGAGAATAAGTGAAAGATTGGAATTATAATTGTTTTTCGATACGAGTACACATAGAGCAAGTTTCAGTAACAATTTTCCAAATGGAAAAGAACTGATTATACTTGTAGAATCAGTTGTATTATATTGATTTTATTGAGAAAAGCCTTCTACTCAGTGGAAAAAGATTCAGGCCTGAATACTTGTTGATTCGGAAAAAATGAAAAATTTTTCTTTCTCGACATGTCAAAAAATAAACGAGTACTTTTCGAGTAACAAAAGTGGAAGAAGAAGAAAAATAGTAACTGGAAAAATGTGGAGGGAATAACCAAAGTTAGAAAAAGTTGAGATGACGGTGTTACTTTGGAAAGTGATTTCAGACGACAGAAGAGAATCAAGATGTACCTTGTTTTGAATTCAGATTCATGCCAATATGAACATATATTTTATCAAACTTGCCAACTAGTAACGAGTCGTGAGATCGAGGTATTAATGTCTCTAAATAGGAGCCAACTAAGGCAATGAAATGATTTGAAGAAACACTCACGTCTAATTCAGTCTACTTTGTATGAGACCACTCGCTTTTCTGACAAAGCAGCGGAATTAAATATTCCCGAGCATAATCTTCTATTTCCTGTTCATCAAAACGCAAAACACATCCACAGCTTATTACTGAATACTGAAATCTCACCTCGTTTAAACTCCATAAACTCCAACTTCATCCTCTGTAGGGGGCTTTAATACCACTATTCCTCGTTTTGTAGTGAAACTTTGAATAATGTACTGGATAGCGAAGTAGTTGACCCATGAGATATTCGAAACACTGAATTATAGTTCATTGGTTTCACTCAAAAGAGGACTGAATGGCTTTCAACTGAACTTCAATGATAAATACTATTACTACATGGGCTAAAAAGTCTCCTCGGTCTTGACACATAGATGGCGCTGATCTTATTGCATGTCTAACTGTAGTCTAACTGTAGTAACATGTTGTTGATGAAATTTGGTTTTATTCTCCAATATAGTTGCATCCGAGGCGATATGACAATTATTTGATAGCATTTTTGTATTACAACTTGTCTTTAGCCTCAAAAAAGGCTTCAGTTCATCGGCGCTGAAGTTCTCCCCATCATATCCTCTAACTAATCTTCAGTATATTTCTATCAGTTTCTGTCGTGTTATGAACATTCCCCCGGCTGAATTGGCGGAAAATTAAACATTCTCGTAATTTCAAAAGAACTTCATCACAATCCAATTACCCGTTGTTGAGCAGCTTTTCCTAGGGCCGTTTATGCCATGTATAAACCCCACACTAGAGCGGTTGTAACTCCATATTGTTGTCGAGTTCAAGAGGCCACTAGTTGAAGGAAGTACAATACAAGGTACAAGGAGTAATCAAATCATGATGCAGGATAATGGCTGTTGTACAGGATTATACATATATAGAACCCATGTTGATTTTCTAAGCGGGATTGAAAACCCAATTGAACAAGTATAATGGCACTGAAACTGCTTAATCGATGTGAGGGTTGAATTATTCGTGAAATAACCTTGGTAGTTTGTTAACTATTATGAAGAAATCCATTTTGGAGTTACGGTATTTGAAGTGTGATTTTGGGTTAACAATTGATGGTTAGACTTGATAATCCTCGAGCAGATCAGGGAAAATCTCTCTGGAACACATTTGCATGTAGTTTTCAACTCAACAGAACTTCGGTGATGATAGTTAATTTTATACTGTATTGGAAAACTGGTAGGAGTTTAAGTTTCAGTATACAAAACAGAAGACATAATTTTGTATCAGCTATCAAAATTTTGTTTCAGCTATCGAATTGGTGTATAAGGTACCAAATTTGATTAGCCATCACATTGTATCAGCTATCAAAATTTTGTCAAATTGCATCAGGCATCCAACTGTTTTAGCCTTAAATTTGATTAGTCATTCAATTGCATCAGCTATCGAACTGTATTAGCTGTCAAATTGAAAAAGCTATCGAAATTTTGTATTGACTAGTCGAATTTTGTATTAGCTATCATAATTTTATATTATCTATCAGAATTGTGTATCAAATATCAAAATGTTGTATGAAATATCAAATTGTATTAGTAACAGAACTGTATTAGCTATCAAATTACATTACTCATCAAACTATATTGGCTATCGAAATTTTGTATTGACTAGTAGAATTTTGTATTAGCTATCAAAATTATGTATCAATTATCAAAATGTTGTATGAAATATCAAGTTGTATCAGTAACAGAACTGTGTTACCTATTAAATTACATTACTCATCAAACTCCATTAGCTATAGAATTGCATTAGTCATCAAACTTTATTGGCTATCAAATTTAAATGGCTATACAATTGAATCCGACATGAAAGTTTTGTTCTAGTCATCATACTTTTGTGTTACGCATCAAAATTTTTAACAGCCAGCTATCAAAATTTTGTATTAGCTACTAAATTTCATTAGCTATCAAATTGTTCCAGCTCTTGAATATAATAGGCTATTAGAACTTTTTATTATATATCCAATTGAGTTAGTTATTGGAATTTTGTAATGGCTACCTATATGTTGTATTAGCTATCGAATTGCATTAATCATTAAATTATATTATATGGTAAATGTATTAGCTATCAGATCAAATAAGCTATCAGTCATCAGAATTTGTATTTTCATCAGATTTCAAAATGGTGTATCCGCTACTGATTTTCATTAGCCATCAAATTGTAGTAGCTACTCGCATTTTGTGTCAGCTATCAAAATTTTTTGAGTTGCATTGGTCATCGAATTGTATCAACTATCAAATTAAATCAGCTATTAAAATTCAGTACAAGGTATCAAAATTCTGTACCAGGTATCAAAATTTCCTATTAGCCATCAAACTGCATCAGTCAATAAATTGTATTAGTTGACAAATTATATCAACTGTAAGAATTTTACATCAGCTAACAAAACTTTGTATTAGCTATCTATCAAAACTTTGTATTAGCTATCAAATTGCATTAGTCATCAAATTGAATTATCTGTTAAATTTATTAGCTATCAGATCAAATAAGCTATCAGTCATCAAAATTTTGTATAAGCTATCAGCTTTCAAAATGGTGTATCAGCTACTGAGTTTCATTAGTCATAAAATTGTAGTAGCTACTCGCATTTTGTGTCAGCTATTAAACATTTTTCGAATTGCATTGGTCATCGAATTGTATCAGCTATCAAATTACATCAGCTATTAAAGTTCTGTATTATCCATTTAAATGCAGTACAAGGTATCAAAATTCTGTATCAGGTATCAAAATTTCCTATTAGCCATCAAACTGCATCAGTCAATAAATTGTGTTAGCTGACAAATTGTATTAACTATAAGAATTTTACATTGGCTAACAAAACTTTTTATTAGTTATCAAACTGCATTGGTTATCAAACTGTATCAGCTATCAAATTATATTGAATCGTGTGAACTATCAAAGTTTCATTTTTGCTGTCGAAATTTTGATTAGATATAAAATTATTTGGTCATACATCTGTTTGGAGACCCAAACATCACAAGAAAGATCAATAATTTGAATGGTTAAAGACCTGCTCAACCGATTCTCTGTTATTCCTACGAGAGAGAACAATTTTCAAAGAGGTTAATTTAGAAAGTTTAAGCACTAAAATTGTTGAATAACGTTTCCAGAATGATATAGTCTACAACTTTTCAATCACAGTGCAATTTCCACACTAGCATGGCTCTCAGAATATTTGGCAACGGCAATGAATGACCTAGTTTTCAAATTTGATTTCCATTATGCTGTAAGTGCACAGTATAAAAATAATAAAGTTCTCGATTTAGAAAAACCCCCAGCGAAACCTCCAAACTCTATTCGTATGTAGTGTACATACTTTCAATAGTTTTTTAGAATTGTGAAAGGTTTCATCCACTTTAAATTCAGCGCATTCCTCTCTCATCGCGCTAAAATATTTTCCAGCACTCCCCTATGGATAGAAAAACCGAAACTTGCGAAAAACGCTCTCACATTCTATTTATTTTACTCATGCCGGTAGGTTTATTGAACAGTCGAGGGAAACTTTCCATATCAAACGCGTGTGAGCTTTTAGAGGGATATTTGGGGGCTCCATTAGGAACTCATCAGAACGTAAACTTTTTTCAAACGAGCAATGCTTGCTTTCAGCACACATTGAGCTTGGGATGTAATTTTCGACGGTTTTTTTCGTGGAGAAATAACTTTCTTACATTGAAGCGGATGTTGTATGATAGCTCTTTAACGATCGGTGTATTATCATCGCAATTGGCATGAATGTAACCTTTTCCCTTTCTTTTGACTATAAAATCCACAAAAATGTTATAAAAAACAAATGCTTTTCTTGGTTCTCCTACATAATGATTCACCGACTTTGTTGGAAGTACCTTCAAACTTATTTCTGCTGTATATTGAGTCTTCTACAAAAAAAAATGTTCAAAGAGCACCTTCTAACGTATAAAGGAATGTGCAGCACGGCAATTTTCAATGAATTCCTATCAAAGTAGATGTTTCGGAAGGGCAGGAAGAATTTTTCGGCCTCCTCGTTCATCTTGTTGAACTATCTTGAATTTTTTTGGGCTACATAGAAAGGAGTATCTCTAAACGAGAATGTAAACATGAACGAGGATTTAGGAAATGAATTTATCTCTTGGATTCTGTTAATATTAATGATTTGACGATAGAGTCATAGCAAAAATTCTTCTTGTGTGAAGCTTCTTTTTTGCTCGTTTCAAGCTATCAACTGTTCCCATAAAAATCGTAAAATGTGAGAGATAGAAAATAAAAGTCTGCTTTCAGCATCCGCTTTCACATAATTCGTTCACTGATAAATGTCTACGCTGCCTGCGTATTTTCCAGCTAATCCCCTTATTCTATTAACTTCTCGCAATATAATTAATTTTTCTGTGCTCGCTTTGTTCTATTCCAGCTCAAATTCCCATAATCTTCGAAGAGTTCTCGAGTGGAATTGCTACAAAAGTTTCTAATTGCCTCAACAATTGTCTCCTAATCAAGCTTTTGAATGATTTCTTCCAGGTTGCGGCAATTGGAACAGGACTATTGTGCTCTAAATTGATAACAAGGCTACTATAGAAGAATTGGGTCCTTGGGAAATTAATTAATGTTCATTGTTGAAAGTCTGAATTTCCATTCCGAGGATTTTTTTCTACTTTCAAAACTCAAACTAATCATTCCAAGTTTCAGGTGCAAACTCTGAACTCTCATATACTTTCAGTAAATCTTACTTCTTTGAAAGAAAACTGACTGCATTCTGGTGATTCATATACAACTTTTATTAGTATCGCTTTCTTTTGTAGGAGAACTCATTTATTTCGCAATGATATATTTTTCCAGAGAGAAATATCATACTCACAGGAAAAGGAAACGTGAATGAAATGAATTAATGCTCTTCTGAAAGAAGATGCCTAAGAGGAGTTTCGGATATTAATTTTCAACTGAACATAGGGAGAATTTCCAGATTGCTTCAGAAAGGTGCTCTTATGTTGAATGCAACAAAAAACGATGAAAGAGCTGGTAAGAAGTTGCTGTAAAACTTATTGATTATGAAATCTGATGCCAGAGATTTGCTTGGAGTTTCATTGACTTCTTATTTGATGTTAAGAGAGTTCTGTCTATATAGGCTTTGCATTCGTTCAAACTATTTGTCAAAGTAGGTTTTCCATTCCTCTTGAGACACCTACAAAAGATGATTTTTGAACGCTTCAACTGCTTCTTCGGTGCTCGTAAATCGTTGACCACGCAGTTTACCTTTGATATTACGGAACAAACAGTCATTGGGTACCAAATCAGGACTGTACGGTCATTAATTCGATGTTTTGACTACTCAAAAAATCCAACTATTTGACAAGATGTGTGAAATTTTCTAATTCCACATCTAAAACATGAAACAATACAAAATATCACCCTCTGAAAATAATGCGGTAGAGAGAAACAGTGATAAAATGTAATTTTCAAGTGAACGCGTCCCTTTTTCTCGCCACGGGGAACTTTCCAGTTGGAATATTTAAAAATTGTTTCTTGGTGGGCATCTAAGACTGAAGAAGCATCTATGTACCAAATTTTAGCTTCCTAGGACTTACCAGTATGGAAAAGCACTGATGAATGAATTTCAGGATAACACAAGGATAACACGTTTTATAGATTGGTCAAACATTATTTCATATTTAATTTCGTGAAGAAGTTGACTATATTCAATCGCACAATGTCGCTATCTTAAACATTTTGAAATTCGTCAATTCAGTTTTACGTTATCAAGCCTTGATGAGCTTAAAAAGTGACATAGAATCATCGATACGTCATTAGCATCTACACATCTTAAATCATTCAAAAAATCGGAGCAGAGAGTCCAGTTTTCTTACGTCTATTCAGCACCAGTGAAAAAATCAATTCATGGAAAAATAATAGCCTACCAGACACCTAAATCCGAAGCAGTTCCTCTGCGATATCTTGTAACTCCGTGAAACAATTGAATCCGACGAGACCGATTTGCCTGGCAAGAAAATTTATGCCTTTATATATGTTCCTTGTCCCGAGAATTTTGCATAGAACAAGTACTCGCTTAAGTGTATCTGATCATTGTAAATTAAATGTGTCTCAGTCTTTATAGGCGAGTTAATTTATTGCTCTTATCCGGGACGTTGAGATGCAGCAGAAATTGGATGTTTTTGTCATGCCCGTATTCGGGAAGAGAAACAAAGAGCGTGGATTTTGGGGAAAGTGAGTTAAGAAACAGGAAAGTTTCACCTTTATGTAATTGAGGGAATACTGAATGAATCAATGTTGGTGGAGCGGGTAGAGTAATTATTTTCCAGGTTGGTTCTGATGATTTAGACCAATTTCCGAAAAAAAAAACCAGAACAACACATGTATGTACTCATACATAAAATCATATATATATATATGGGTGAAGCAGCAAGCGAGAAACGTGTACTCTTATAACATTATATTTCCAATATTTCGATAATGGATATTATCATTTT